>JAEIIL010025097.1:0-49903 GCA_018905715.1 Drosophila lini | reverse complement strand
CATATATTTTTTTATTTTATTATTTTTTTTTTGTTTTTCAAAATTTTGTCAACATTTTTTTTTTTTAATTTTGTCAACATTTGTTTTTAAAATTTTGTACATTTTTTTCAAAATGTTATAATAAAAATATCCTGCATTTAGGTTTTGAAACACGCCAGATCTAGTGGGAAAATAGCTCAATTAGCAACACTGGTGTCCGCCGCAGGCAATTAATTTGCCCGTATAGTGTGACCCTCTGTTCGCGATCGTTGGAGCTTAATTCAAACCTATCAACTTTCATTTCTTTATTTCGCTAACTGTCCTTATTATTTATCCTACTCGTTATAAAATATATTGCAGCAGCAGCAACGCCAGTCGGATTAGGCGTTGTTTGCCAACCGGATAATTTTTCGTCGCCTGGTGGGCCAACTCAACCCTCTCCCGTCGATTGGGAGACGCGTCCTTATTGGCCTCCGCCACCCTCTTGGCCATCACGACCACTATGTTTTTGTACCATATCTTACATTGGCTTTCAAATTTTTTTTGGAAATGTTTTATTGCGTCGTCTGCAGATTTTCCGCAAATATGGAAATCTCCGAATTATCTGGTGTTGCCACTTGTCGATCAGCCAGGGCTGCAGAAGCATATGCAAAGAGTTAAAAATTTAAAAACCAACTTTCTTAACAACTATGTCCTAAGCTCTATTTTTACCTAAATTTAGTGTACAGTTCGTGTTGGTGCAGGCCCAAAACTAAACGACACGTACCTATAGAATAATCGAAAAATTTATTTTTATGAATTTAGCTGCTATGGAGTAGTAAATGCAAGCCCTGGTTTTTAACGTCGTTTTTCAAATTTTTTGCACAAACAGTGTTGTCGGTTTAACATGTTTAAAGAGTCGTAAGTGTCTACCCTTGTTGGAAGCAGAGTTGCCAAGACTATTGTCTTCATTTATAGCTGGAGAGGCCAACCGAACAAATTGTAGATTATGGTTGTCTCGACATGGCTTCCAACATTTTGCGTTTTTTGTGCACTTGCAGAATGTGGAAAAATATACATACATATTTGTTTTGTTTGTTATACCAAAGGTAGCTAACTTAGGCCGCTTCGCCACAATAATTTTTTGAAACGTGGCCCGTTTTGCACCGAATTAACATTACCCCCACCTTAAGAATTTTATGTGCCAGCATTCGGCCCACACATTTCCAAATGATTGCGAACTGCACTTTTTTAAGAACATCTCTGAAATTTGATAGTTGAATATAAATGATTCCAAAGCGCGTTGGGAGCTCGGGTCCTCAGACGTTGCCATTTTTGACGTATGAAGCTTTAATTTATGAAGTTCGTGGTGAAAAACACTTTCTACGCCTTTCGGAGGTGGCCTGTGTTTCCGTTTCCGATTCGGTGTCGTATCGGTGACCCAGAATCTAGCGAGTGGCGCCAGAAGCTAGGCCACTCCCACACACACCAAGCCTGCACGTGGCACAGGGCAACAACAAGCAACAAAGGATAAAAAATTTGATTAATGTTTACTTCCGATTTGCATAAATCTTACTTTAGCGCTTTTGGGACCGCTCCGGCAGCCTCTTTCTCCTGGCCGTTTTGTTATAAATTATTTTTTTATTGCAGCCTCCCGAATGCTCGTCCTCGGGGGACCGTATGCTCCCCGGCTAAATTGCTTGCTTCGGCGTTATTTATTCGTTTTTTGTGCCGGTCATCGTAGTGGACACGTCCAGGTGGACTGGGAACCAGGTCAAGGCGGTGCATCTGCCGAGATCTCTCGCGGCAGCTCCCAGAGACTCCGCCGTAACTTTTCGATTAGCTTTGCCAACTCATTTAACAAATGGTCTGGCTGACAGTAAGAAAATATAACAAATTTACCCCAGCAATCGCAGCAGAGGGCGGCGGGCGCTCTTGCTCGTACTTTCATTGCAACACCTTAGAATCATAAATTGTGACCTGACCGCCCAGTAGCAGCTGGGTGCAGGCAAAGTTTTGCTCATCCGAAAGTTCGGCTGTAAGTTAAAGCCCCCGCGGGTAATTCGATAAAGCGTAAAATTTTGCACTTAAACTATTTTCTTCTGCTGCTGTTCCGCCGTCTGCCACCTGCAACGGGCATTTGGCAGTTGCATTGTTGCTCCCGTTATTATTGTTCTCCGCTTTTCGGTTGTTGTCAGCTTGACCTGCTCGGGCCGGTCTTGAATTACAGCACGGGCCAAGCGCGGAAAGTTTCCCCTGATTGCGGCTGAGTCGGGAGTCGCTGCTCGATTGAGTGCTTTCGAGTTTCGAAGCAACACAGAAATTGTTTTGGCACTGCATTCGAGACGTCGGACAGTTGGACAATCGAAGGCAACAAGGCTGTTGCGGGGGGCCATAGAAACCCAGGTCCTCAGCCACCACACAAGAGCGCGCAAATGGTCTGCAAGGCAGTGTAATCGGAGGAAGAACAAAAGGCCCCCGTCTACTGCCTCAACAGACTCCAGTAAATTAAAAATATGATTTAAATTAATCCTCGTTAAGGGCACTTGTGACCCGCTTTCACTGCGCCGGAAATGCTGTCGTTCCCAACGACGCATTACAAACAACTCCACTTTGGGCTCGCAGCCACAGCAGCTTGTGGCTACAAGGGATGCCAGGCGCCCAGGGGCGAGCACTCACACGAACACACACCTTCGAGGGGGAGGCTTAAGTCTTGTTTAGCAATTTAGAATTTTTAAATCCTATTAAATTTTGCAATCACTGTTTGATATGCTCTCCCAGCCCATGCAGGACGAGGGAAATCTGAGAAATCGGACCTGGACACGTTCCACGCATAGCCCGAATCAAAGGGCCTTCAATGATTCAATAGTTTAATTCCGAATTTCCATGCAAATAAACAAATATCCATTAGAGAAGGAGACCGAGCCAGAGCCAGAGACAGAGACACAGACAGAGACAGGAATGGCTTTCTATTTAGTTTAGTTATTAAACGTATCCATTTCCATTTGCGAAATTACGCCACAATTGTTGTTCGGTCTGTCCATCTATTTGTCAGTCAGCCCTGTTTGTCGATTCGCATTGTTGGGCTTTGTATGGGCTGCCTCCGCATCTGCCGAGATCCAACTTTATCTGCATCTGCATCTGGGGCTCCATCTGCATCTGTATCTGCATCCTGCATGTGTAATTACGTAAAAGTTGATAATGTGTTGATTATTTGAGGTATTTATGTAATTTTCAAGTTCCTTCAGCGCCCGTTGCTCATGTTTAATTGCAATTATTTAATTACATTTGCAGCTTTAACTTTGGCATGTGTCTATTGAGTTTTGCGGTCATTTTAGACTCACAACCAAGGGAAAAAAGCAGGCGGAACTCAAAGCAAAGCTGAATTTCAGCTTGTGTTGATTGCATTACAAAGAAGCCTCCAGTCTGGGCTCCTCTTTCCCCGGCTGCCAGACACTTGACGATAATTTTATATGAAATCTTCATTTAATTACTCGAGTAATTCAAATTAAAATGCTTATCGATTGCGATGGACATTAATTGATTACTTTTGGCCATTTAGGAGTGCTTCCTTTCATCCAGGACTCGCTTTAGCTTGCAGGATCCCACCGGGTTTATTACTTCCCTGAGACCGCATAAGTTTCCAGTTTTCTTTTCAAACGTGCCCCTCTCCGACCCCTGTCCTGTGAGAGCTTAAATATGTGTGTTGTAATTTAATTTCATAAAAGCAATTGTACTTCTGGCCGTGCCCCTGCCCGCAGCTCCAGACCCACGGCAAAGTTTGGTCGCATTCACCGAATGACAAAATCATGTGGCCAGCAGGAATGTGGCACGAACTCAACTGACGACAGTAGTGCGTGGCAGCGGTGGCCGCGTGTCTGGCGATTTCTGGACACAGTTCACTAGAGTGCTTACTACTGTCTCGAAACATATTCCAATGTAAGTAACTGATTTGCTCATGTAAATTGTGAAAATTAAACTAGTTTGAGGCCACTACCACCTTGATTTTGAAAACTACAAAAGGAGGTTAATCTTTTCGAGAATGATAAACTGATCAACCCGTTCTTAATTTCGTTAGTTTCTTTTGAATTCAAAATATTTTTATTATTATTTGAAAATGAAAACAGTTTTCAATTTTTTCTATTGAAGCTTATTTTATACCATCGGTAGACAAACAATTCTTTTCTGAAAATGCTCTACAAAAATTGAGATTGTAATCGGCGTAAAAGTAGGAATTAAAAAAAAAAATTGAATAAAGAATTTGGCCTTTATTATGCGCAGAGATCGCGAATAAGAGTTATGAAAAACTAAAAATTGACATATAACGTTTATTTTAAAATTTAAAAATTAAAATTGACAATACATTTTTTTAATGGAAAATAAAAATTGAATTGCAATAACTTTTTAACTGAGCGACCTATTTTAGAGATTGGCGTATATAATTAATCTAATTTTCAATACCATTCGTTTGGTGAATATATTAATTTATGGCTTTGAATTTGCGTTTGAATAAAATGCATATGCATAAAATATGCAAAATATATGAAGATATACAAAATATGCATAATATACGCAAATATGTAAAATAAACACAAATCAAAAATTTAATAAAAGAGATTCTTAGGGTTAAAATATCTTGATCCTATAAAAAAAAATGCAAATATGCAAATTCCAAGAATCACTACATACATCAAACAAAAGGTATTGAAAAGTATATTAAATTTATATGTCAATCTTTAAAATTTCAATTCAATTTTTATTTTCCATTTTTAAATAGATTAGATTTTTGCACCCTAGACATTTTAACACTTTTCTTAGTAAACTGTAACAATAACATTTTAGATGAAATTTTTGTATTATTAGTTTGTTAAGAATGCCCAAGATCTTAAGACTATTAAGTCGAAGTTTTAGAAAAATTGTATCTGCATCAAAAAGTTTAAAGTGCTCCCCTGAAAAGTGTTATTTTGAAAGTCCGTGTACAAGATAACTTAAAACTTACATTCTACAAATAGTTGAATTTTAGTAAAAAATCTAGTTTTAAACTTCCAACTTTTATAAAATAACGAATAAAAAAGGAAATTCCGATGGACAATTGTCATTTACCTAAAACATTGCCATTTTTTTATATCAGATGATTCTGCGAACAGTTGGATGGGTCATGGAGATTCCTTATAAGTCGCACGACTGTGAATATGTTTCAAATAAAGCCGCTTAAATGTTTTGTCAGTATCACATAGTTTTGTAATACATCTCAGAGTTGACATCTAAGTAGTCTTTGTTTAAATGTTAAATTATAAAAAAATCGGATTATAAAAACAAGTATCTGATCATAGTAAAGTAAGATGTGCTTGGTTGTATAAATCATTTGACTTTGACAAACTTTTCTAACTTTCGATGTCTCGTGGCTAGCCTAAGTGCAGGATTATATTAATAAATTAGGTAGAGTTTGATATCTATGGGGCAGGACTCGCATCACGCTCGCATCTCTGGTCCGTCCGACCAAGTTTACTTTGTTTTTTAAAGCCAGCGCCGAGGGCTGGCGCTGCCGCCGGCAGACGAGGCAAACATCCAAGGGAACAGCTGAGTGGCGGAATGGCGGACAGGAGACAGATGGGGAAGTATTTTCATTGTCTTGTTTGCCAACGTCGTGAGTCGAGAGTCGCATATTTGACATTGGACTTGTGTGCGCTCTGATAGCGTGCCAGCCAAAACATCACAAATGGCTGGCAACTCAGCCAGCCGGCCGGCAACCGGGCTCATGCACATGAAGCCAGATCCAGTTGCGACACATAATTGCGAGTGTTGACTTTGTGCGCCTGTGTGGGGCTGGATTTTCCTTCGTTTTTGCGGTTTTTTGCGAGGAGCCAACGCGGCGTATGTGCAACGTTCAGTAAATACAATGGTGCACTCGCACACAGGGACAGTCCCATCATTTATGCACAAACGTTGCCAACTTTGCTTGCAACAAACGCAACCAAGTCGCGACTTTCGACTGCCTCCTCACTTGTCTGCTCAGTTTGCTCAGTTCTCCGCCGGAAATCGGGGAAAGATATGCTCCAGCCTCAGCTCGGGATTTAGCCCCGTGCTCACTGGGAATGGGGTGCCACAATGTCATGGTATTCTTGAAACAAAGGGAAACGCGGAGACAAAAAGAATTCAGCATTTTAAGCATTTTCAAATGAAATTAAAAACTGCACCAAACTGCCGAAAGCCCTAAAAAAGGCCGGCTGGCATCGAGGAGAGCTATGGTGGCGGTGGAGTAGGAAAAGCCACCGTAAACGAAAAAAGATTGAGTCGAGGGGGGAATGGAAAAGGAAAAGCCGACTTTGAAGTTTTTTCTGATGCTTGAGCACTTTCAGTTCCTTTTGATTGTGTGCAGCGGCTGGCTCTTTGGCTTTCAGTTTTTGTTTTGTCGCTGGGTGAGTTTTTTCCTTTTTTTTGTTTTTGGCTTGACAAAAGAGCGACTCTGAAGCTGCATTTTCAAGTTGCCTGCGTCAAGGTTCCAAATGAAATATGGATGCGGCAATCTGATTTTCGCCCAAGAACATCCGCGCCTTCCAGCCCTTTATCTGCGATTTATGCACCGCAAAGCCCAGCAGAAGCGCCTGGTAACATCAAACTAACCAATTGAATAAAACAATCATTTACTAAAAAATAATACTATTTTTTAAATAATGACAAATTAACCTAAATAAATATAAAAATGGTAATTGTTATGTATTTCTTTTCACATTTCTGCTGTAAGTTAACTAGGATAGTTTTAAAGTATAAAAGTTTTAAATTTTCAGACTTTAAGCTCTTATTTATTTAGGTTAACTACGACCATGCACTTTTTAGCATTCCATGTTTATATTATTAGTAAAGATAAAGACAAACTAAAGTCTAAGTATAAAGCCGAACTATTAGCAAAATATACGGAATTCTCTCGACAAAATAGTAATGCCATTAGCAAGGGTTCAAAAATATGTCTGCATTTAAAAGCTGGTGTTATTCAAGTATAGAACTCTTTTTTGTCCTTTATCCTTTGTCCGACTGAATATGCTCTGTATTATTGCTGCTGATGGCTGCAGTTTTCCAATCGGAAAATTTGTCATTGTTGCCATTGCGTTTATTAATTAATTTGGCCGGCTGTCTGTCTGTGTGTGCGGGTAATAAAATATTTGCACATGAATGAAATTGAATAGTTTCTTGCTGTTTTGGCTGCAGTTCTGCATAATTTGCAATTGCCATGGCATCGTTCACTGAATTATGCATGGAGGGGTCGTGGCGGAAGCAGCTGGGGCTGGGTTTTTTAGGCCTGGCTTTAAGGCCGCCGTCCTCGCCCGGGCTGTGCATAATTTAATCAATGCGACAGTCGCCGGAGCCTGCTGCAGCGCAGGATACTAATTGAAAGCCCCATCTTGTTTTCCATCAGGCATGTCTGCCAATCGAAAGTCAACAACCTATTAAGTCACATTGCTGCCAACTGTAGACAATGATCGCTGTTGTCATGTCATCAAAACTTGCACCGCACACATGGTCAAAAAATCCCTGCTCAGTTTCCCAGCTTCCTACTTTTTTCCTCTCTCTTTCCTGATGAAGGGACCACAAAACAGAGCAAAAATAGAATCCTTCGAGTCTAAAAAGTTTCACCAACTGCCCCTCTGACCCCTGCTGCGCCTCCTTCCGTGCGGACTGCGAGCAAGCCTTTTGTTACACGAGAAGCCCAGACACATGGTAAACATGTCAAATTGACGGGCTGCGAAGTGAAAGCGACGACAGCCAGCCCCCGATGACAAAGGCTCCGATGGCCGCCCATCCGCAAGAGGACATGTCCCTCCTCCGCTTCCGCCCCTATGTCCAGCCCCGCCGTGGCTGCTTTCCGTTTTTTAACCCATTTTCCTACCGTTGCCACCATTCGGCTGCTCGTCATTGTCTTCGGGGTGTGAATTATTAAAAGCCACAGAGCACAACGTCTGAATTAGCAAGGCCGAGACTGCCGGAGAGCGCTGCTTTCAGCTGTTTCACTTTCAGCAAATGCAATCATCGTCATCATCCCCGCCGTAATTATCGTCATCAGCGCCGTGATTATCATTGTCATAGGCCCCCATCGCGCCCCCTCGCAGCCCTTTTGCGCGACATCCCCATGTCCTTTCGCTTGTCACTCATTCGCATAAACAGTTAATTATGCATAATATGCATTTTGCTGTCATGTTGTGCAATTTTTACCCCCAAGTTGGCCCCGGCCCCCGCCCGGCCCGTGCACTTTTATTACTCGCCCTTTGTTGTTGCTGTCGCCCAGCGCGGTAATGTTTTTAAATGCGCTCATTTGTGTTGGTGTTGGTGTGGCTGCTGGTGTTGCTGTTGGTGTTGGTGCTGATGTGGATGTGGATGCTGATGTCGCTGGCGGGGCCACCAGCAGTATCATCGTGTGCCTGCTTATCTATGGCCGTGTTTGTGTGCTTTGCGGTGCGCTGGGTAATTGGCAGCCGGTAATTTAATGTAAAGCGATGCAGCGGGAACAGTAGGACCAGCAGGACAAGCGGGACCAGCAGGAGTAGCGGGGACAGACGGACGATAGTTGAAGGAGTTACCAGCTTAATTAGAAGCGAGCGACGGACAAAGGACCTGGGCAGATGTGATTAGTAAGACCGATAATCGAACCCTGTCAGTCCCTGCGGATCCGGAGATCCACCCAAAAGCATTTCATATGCCAACACGCCGAAATCTATTCCGGAAAAAATTCAATTGGCACAGCGATTTGCATAACGGGGAGCGGGAAACGGGATCGAGTGTGTTAGCATAAAATTCACTTTAGCATTTCCGATGGCTGGCAGTTTTTGCGTGGGTTGCGTTTAAACTAGCACCGCAAAACTGCTGCTGACAATTATTACATCCGCAGGACATTCGCCCAGCCAGAGACCGAAGGACACAGGAAGAGGGAGCACATGCATATGCGCACAGCGGAAGTGGGAGTGGAGGAACGAAGGGGGAGGCTAACAGCTAACACGCCAGGACACTCCCCTCAAAAACGTCGCAGCAGTGGAACGAGCAAATTAAAAAGGAAAAGGAAACGCATAAAAAATGGCGACGATTGAATTTAAATGCCCGGCCACTTGAGCCAGAATTCGGTCGTCCTACAGACTGTCATCATACGTACGGGCTCATAGTCAGTTTCCTCCGTTTGCTTATACCTCCCAGGACCTAGCCCCCATCTCCGGCCATCCTGCCAATGTGCATTTGAGTAAGTCACGAGCCCGGGCTCGCTTTGGCCAGTTGGGTCGGCCCGACATTACGTGAAAGTAGGTTGTTAATATGCATGGGCGTATCCTTTCTTTCGGGCCTTCCCTTGGTGGTCCTTCCCTTAAGTCCGTTTCCTTCCAGGTCCCTGGGTGTCTTCTCCTTTGAGGTGAAGCTGACTTGGCAACCAGTCCGAAAGCCAGCTTTCCCAGCCCGCCTCGCCCCCAAAACAACCCAATTAGAAGTATGTCAAAGCAAACATGTGCTCGCATATTAAGCACTCGCCACTTCCACTTTCTACGCGCCGGGGCCAATCAAGCAACGTCCTCGGAACCAGGTCCCTCCAGGCCCCACTCGCTTTTCGGAGGCCATTCATTAAGTGCCGGAAAGTTTTGCGTTTTGGTCATTCCTCGTTCAGCTCAGCTCTGTTCTGTTTCGGCGTTTCTTTTTCAATTTGCATACATCGAGAGCGGGGGGCTAAGTTAGTTCTCGGCTGAAAAGCCAATGAAAGCCAAAGGAGTGATGCTTGAATGGATCGCACATGGAGCTCAGCTCAACCTTGGCAGGACAATGCCCGGTCCTGGTAGCTGGTTGATGTGGGACTACGGTGTCCATTGTATGAATGACTGAAGAGACATTGAATTAAATTTATTTGAAAACGCCAAGCAAAGTCTCCGAAAACTAAAGTTTTGCCACTCCCCGCAGCCTGATTTTCCCTTTGGCTGACAGCAAAAGTTGGACCATGGCTTCGACTTTTAGCCAGGACCCGTGTCCACCCTCGTTCCGTGCTATTCCTCATGTTCTGTTGTCGCATGAATGTTTGGATATTCTACGCTTCTCTCAGTTGCAGTTTCTGTTTTTACTGTTGCATATTTGGCTTGTAGTTTTCCTTTCTGACGCCAGGGCGAAATTAACTTTGACAATTTTAATTAAATTTTTTGGACATTTTGGTTTGCAGATACATAATCAAGAAATTTTCGCCGGACATGGCCCGAACATTTGTTGTGGACTCCAAGTATGCTGGCAAACATGTCTCCCAGCAAATAGTTGGGTATTTTCCCATTTACCTGATCAGCGGGGAGGCCAAACCGCTTCCCGGTCTGGCTGAAGACTCCCATCTGCGCCAGGGTCTAATTAACTCATTGTCAGCCGTCAGAGATTACCGTGAGCTGCACAAATGCGTCTGACGAGAAGGGGAAAAGTTTCCACTCTTATTTCCATAATCAACTGGGAGTTGAAAGGCTCGCAGGGAGGCTCCATTCGAGATGTAATTTTATTACTTTTCCTCTGAACGAGGCACTCAGACAGAGCCTGCGACTAGCCACGAGGCTTCGAACTCTCCGCCAAAGGAATGAACCGGGAGGGCAAAGAGGGCTAGTTACGGAAATAAAATAAAAAATATGTTGCATAATTTTGAGCTTTGTTCCGACTTAGTACCTTTCCGCACGCACACTCACATGCCGGGCCTGCGGGCAGATCCTGCAGATCCTTTTGCGTCAACTTAACAGCGTAGAAAATATCCAAGGCAACAATAAGAACAATAGTTCCCCAGGGAGCATCGAGTCCCGAGACCCGAGTCCTGGCAACCAGGAAGCCCACACTGACGTACAGATACACGCATGCAAATCCTTTTGGCTCTGCCGCTCCTGCTATTGGCTTTTCTTTATTTCTTCTCTGGCTGTGTTTTTTAACATTTTTATTTTATTTTCACGACGCCTTTTGTGAGCGTCTTCTGGCCTCTGCTCGTGCCACGCCTTAGCGCCTGCTTTGCCAGCTTCATGCGCCACATGCCTCGCCCCACAGCCCACACACTGCCGCGCTTGCGATGTGGCGGGGGATAACATTTTTACTTATTCTCCTTACCTTTAAAAGATAATTTTGCAGGCACTCTTCCGTTGCCTTTATTTTTCACCCGCTAACTTGAAACGGAATTCAAATGTGTATTTAAATGCGAGGGGGCGCGGGCCCAGGAGAGGGTACAGAGAGGGAAGCGGAAGTAAACTGCAAGGCAGACGACATAGCCCAGACAAAGGAACGGCAAATGGCAGCAGGAAGAAGAGACAATCACAAGAGCAACATCTCATTCGTGGCTGCGGCCATCTCTGCTCTGCCAGCCCGCTCCGCCACTCCCAGCCCGATGAAGCTCCTTTTCCTATGCAAATCGCATGTGGGCTCCGGCCCAGGTTCCCCTGTCATCCCGGGCGGCTTAGGCGTGCGTATGAATACGTCTTCATGTGGGTTTTGTATACGTAATATGCGAGCGAATAAAATGAAATAAAGAATATGTGAGCGAGCTGCAAAATTGAAAAATTCCAGCAAGCGACGCTTCTGCCCCGCAAGCAGCCATCTGGAAGGGGGACAATCCTTTCGGAGCCCTAGAATAGGTGCGGAAATAGTCTGACAACGAAGATCGGGATGCAGGTTGAATCTTCAAGTGGAACCCACAAAAACTGGTGACCACAAACCCCTCGACCCTTTTTTTGCAATATCATCATTGTCGGTGCTCAGCCCTCATTGATAAGTAATGTGGGGCATGAGGACTTTTAAAACAATAGAGGAAAATATGTAAATTGTGTACAAACGGAATGGCTGTGCAAAGGCGTATATATTTATTCACCATACGGGATGTATGTGTAATATGATTATCATAACGCCTCTCCAGTTGCTGCATGGTTTCTTAAATTCATTGAACGACTACTTCTACGAACCGGCAACGACGCAGCAAACAAGAGAAACCACTGCCAGGAAACCCATTGCCATCCAGCCAGGACCAGGACCAGGGACTCCAGCAGAGACTTCCCATGGCTTTCCGAATGTTTTCTTTGCTCCTCGGCATTTGCTTTCCTTTTATTCTCAGCTGCATTATTGATAAAATATTTGCAAGCATTGCCTCGTGTTTTCTTTTAATATATAATAGCTCCCGAGGAATGCTGCAGCTGCATTCACTCTGCGGCCGTTGAAAGCCATCTCAGCCCAGTCCACTCAAGACCCAGTCACACGTGGTATGGGTTTTTACAACTCAAGAGCTCGTTCGCAAGGGGACACTTGAGCAACAAGTGAGTCCCCGTACCGATGATTGAAAATAATACTTTCAGGTAATGCTACGGAGGTCATAAGGAGGTAGGCCTGTGGTTATATTGCGTGCAGTAAAGCTCACTTACCTTTTGGACAGTCAATTTCATTGTACATTTAATCGCTACCATTAACGTAGGCGGCATTCGTCGGACTAAAGCTACTACAATAAACTTGCTTCACTTTTTTACCGGTTTTTGTGAACAAAGTGTGGAGTTTAGGTAGTAATTTTCTCACTAAAACTATTTGCTTCGTACGCTGCTGATATCGGCGTCGACTGCAATTGCTGTTGCGGTTAAAGCGTATTGGAAGCCCTAATGTAGTATCTCTGCCGGCTAATTGTAGTTCTGGTAATATTCGATTTATTCATCCAATTCGGCGGATTTGAAGTGTCTTCCCTTCACCGTTATGGCTCGCCCACTCTCACGCATGTCCGCCCGGCAATGCGAGGCGTGGTGTTTGCATATTAATTTGAGTTCTGGCAAATATTCGCGCTGCGCCGTCGGCTGTTTGGAACACTATTTGTGTTGTTTTAGTTTTCAAGTATTTTGGCCCGCCAAACGGTGCCAGAATTTGCGGCTTTCTTACAGCTCCCGCCTCTCGCAGCTTGCGGCTGTTTATGTTATTGTGAAGATGCAATTTATTCGCAGTTGCGCTCGTGAGCTGATTTAATTTACACTTTGCGTGGAGAGAGTTCCTATGGGGAGGTCTCAGTTTCGGATCGGACCACAGGCTGTTATTGTTTAATTACCAGCTATTGTCTAGGCTTGAGTCAGCCCCACTTGTCTTGGGATAATCGAAGTATTCAAGGTGGTCTTAGTCCGCAGAAGGACAAATGATACAATGGAATTTGGTCAGCTCGCCAGCTGTGAATGGCGATGGCGTTGTTTGGGCCACTAGCCTGCCAACTTGTTACACGCACATATGCACACACTCACAGATGCGTTGCGGACCTTTTGGCGCCAAAAACGAATTAACTTGTGTTTTATGGCCCATTTGCCCACTGGCAGCTGCCGAGTTCGATCTAAAGTTTCTGTGGCCGCTCACACAGGACATGCAGGCGGCAAGAGCCGAAACGCGCTGGCTGGAAAGGTACGCTAAACTGCAGCTTAGCTGGTCGGCCGAGGCGGGAAACAAAAATTAATGCACATTGCATACACACGACCGACGAACGAACCACGGTAACGACGGCGACTACAACGAGGCCTGTGCCGATAGATATGGCGCAGGATATGAGCAGCAGAAGCAACTGCGGACGCAACAGCAGCTCATTGTTGCGCTTGCCACATTGAATGCGTTGCGTTTTATGGCGGCGTTAGCCAGATGCGACGATGCGACTACCGGCCGCATTGCCAGCTCCAGCTTTCAGGACACCGCCACAGACACAGATACACTCACAGACACGGACACGGACATGGACACGGACACATGCACGCGCACACGCATACCAGAGCACACACAGGACAATGGCGTCGTCGGGAGATGAGCAACAGTCGGCGCTGGCAGCGTCGAACGAGCGGCCTAGCTTCCGCGTTCTCCTCTCGTCGGGTCCTCGAGTCCTCGGGTCGAGGACGACGACGCTCTCCAGCCGAGCTTCGCAAATTCGGCCAGCTGTGTTTTCAACAATAAAAGTTATGCAAAAGCCGAAATAGCGGCGCAGCGCCTAAAAGTGTGCAGCACGAGTGTTACAGCCGCATCAGCCATCGCTCATTGTGTGTAAGTCCTCGGCTTCCGCTGGATGCGACGCCGGCGCCAACCGCGGCCTCGCAGCAGCCCTTAATGAGAGCCAGGGTATGGCTCCAGCTGCAGCTCCAGAGGGCTCTCCCGGAGGGGCCCACCCTCCACAGAGCTTTCGAGACAGCTTTTCCGCAAGGAGCTGCCCCTGCCAGTGCTGGAAAGGCAACTCTGTTGAGTAACAGGGTGCGAGAGCTTAAAGCTGTTGGTGAAACTCGGAAGCTTCGGGAACTACTCTAGGCTCCAGAGGATACAGGATAAAGATTATCAGGAATTAGTTTAATATTTCGTTGAATACATTCATTAACTGGTTCAAATGACCAGTTTTTTCTTTGGGATATATACATTGACAGCCCGATTTCCGAGTTTCCGAGTTTCCCCTAATTTACAAACAGTTTGGTGTTGGATATTGTGTAAAGGAATGTCGCTATTGGCGTTTACAGAAAAGCTCCAATAACATACGTAACATTCAACTGGAGGGTTTTCAGCTAAGGGTGTTTCCTTCAAAAAGTATCTCAGGGGAAGCGCTGTTAACTGGCATTATCTAACTACCCCTGAGCGAGCAGGGGCAGGAGAAAACTTGACGAAAGTGGCAGCAGAGAAAGCGGGGTAGTTTGCTAGCACGGTGAGAGTACAGAGTGCTTATGGAAGGACATCTCTGGAAACACTGTTAGCAGGCGGGGTGGCTAACTGTAAGCGGCCAGAGGTATCCCTTAGATGCCCAAAAAATCGGATTCAGAGCCTAAACAGAACAAAGAGCTCATGTGAGTGGCGCGCAGCTAGCAGGAAGTAGTACATAGTTAACTGTGAGCCATCCCCACCCAGTGGCTGTAACGCGACTTTGTGGCAGCTGATATCAGACTTTTAAGGCTTAGCTTTTCAACAACAGCAGCTAGAGGAGCAGAGCTTTGTTCACGGGCCCCCGATTGCAGCTATCGTAAAACGCTCGTTTTATAGCCGAAACTTGCACCATAAACTGCACCATAATGAAATTTGCACTGAACTACATTAGGGTCTCCTTGGTGGCGGGAATTAGGAACTAGGATCCCCTGCCCTGTGCGCCCCATTGGGTCAAATCTATTTCTCGTCGCGTGCTTAGCACCTTCCTCTCACCAGAGCCTCAGTCTCCCTGCTTTTGAGGTATTCATGACTCCTGGGGTTCCCCGCTTCCGTGCCTGTTCCCGCGCTGCGAAGTCCCACATTCCTCGCAGGTTGCCGCCGTGCGAGCAGCTCACGTATAAATATTTTACGACGTCCTTCAGTCATTTACTTTTATTGCAATATTTGCTCACTCAACGTTTATGATGATCATTTTAAGCCATTTTTATGGCCAGCTGCTGCCGCTGCTGCTCTGCATGAATCACAGTCGGGCCGAGCTGCCATGTGAGTGGAGTGCCGAGTCCCTTTCGCTCTGTGTGTCTGTCTCCGGGTAGGAGTGCGCCAACGTTGCTAAATATTTGTCTACCTCCAGCCATCTGCCTCCGGCTCCCCCGGCACTCGGCTGCTGGCACTTGGCTACTTTGCTGCTTTTTATATAAATGGCAGCTCATTAAATTGCTGGCATCGTTTTCGCCAAGCCAGCCGAGGGGTCAAAAGCGCAAATTGGCCAGGTGTGTTCGGCGAGGGGGCGCTGCGTGTGGATCCCCACCTCCCTCCGGCCCGGCTACCCCGCCCTGGCGGCGTACTTAAGGTATTTCGGTCGCAAGGACTCTAATTTGCACACAATACTGCTGGCCGGCCACTTCGCACCTCGTTTGAGCTGCCGGCCACGTAATGAGCGGCAACTTTCGCACTTGCACGTGCTCTGTCCGGCCGTAACTATGTCAACGGCCGCAGCCCAAACGGAGCCCAGAGCTAAGCCCAAAAAGTGTGCTAAAGTTTCCGGGCACTCGACTTAACGCTCGATTGCTTAGCCCCGAGCATTCGTCCTCGCAGAGGGTCTCGAGTGCAGCCGGCCTCCCAGGGCATTCCAGGGCCCCGAACCCACAGCATGGGAGGCACAGAGTGCACTTCATTTGATTTAAATTGATACTATGTCAGCTAGAATTTCATTTGCGAAATGGAATGACTAAAGAGCGGACTGCAGCAGGCCCGGCCGGACAGTAAGTAAGTTATAATGGCCTGGCCACAACATCCCACTTGACAACGACCAAAAGACATGCTCAAGTGCTTGGCCGGCAGTTGAAAGCAAAATTTTGCCATCTCAATGGAGATTGAAAACTCACTTTGTGCAAGTGCAAGTGCCTCTCCCTCGCACTCGCACTCCGTTTCACTCTTGTGCAAGAGTGTGTGGCGTACTTGAGATTACCAAATTACTGTTTCGCAACATTTAAGGCATACACTTAGGTGCTCTTTGGGCCGGCAGTCACTTCCGAGTTATCGATAACCCTGCAGCCTGGGAACTTTGCCATCGTCGCCCGTTTGGCGGCCGCTTTGGCCGTCGGAGCGCCTAAGAGGCGGCTGCACTTTTTGTCTATTACCGTCATTTTGTTTGTTTGCGGGCGCACACGGGGATTTCCGGGGCGTGGGCGGCTCTGCTCCGCTAAACTTCGCCGAATCGACAAAAGCAAAGAGACTGCCGAAGTAACACATGATTGGAGATGGCCGTGCTCGGATGGAAAAGCCTGCAAACTTGCGCGAAAGTTGAACAGAGAGAAATCGGGTTTTGTTTCTAATTCAATTTGTCAAGCAACTTTGGCCCCACGAAAGTTTGCCAAACTGTCCACAATAATCCAGAATTGACTAGCCACATAGAAATCACACACTCCGGCAGCAGAAGAAAAGCAGCAGAGCCAATGAAGCGTTTACCCATGTTATTCAATTGAACATTTGCGAAAAATTAAACACAGTCCGCACAGACAAATGCAAAGCGCGCCCCTCCCCCCACCCTTGGCCGGGCTGTATCGACAACAATTGCAATTGCAAACCCCAATCCCAAAACGCCACCCGAAACGCAATCCGGGGCAGGACCAGAACCCCTGCAACGCACAGTCCATTGCACACACATCGACAATGACAATGACAAGTACATGGGAATAATAAAGTCTTGGAATTTATTTTTATGTGCATATAATGGAGGGCTGCACCCTCGACTCCCACCCACGCCCTTGCCCAATCACACAGGCCAGTGGTCCCCCGGAGACGCATTTCACCCGACAATGCGGAACATTTTACGAGCCCTGAAAAACACTGCAGCGGGGAACAAGCATCAGGCCATCGCCAGGACCCCGCTTCCACGGCCACGCACTGAACTTACCTCGTGTTCAAGCCTGTGCTGGAACGAATTTTCGATTTTGGCCAATATTTGCGTAGTCATTTGGAGATTATCCTAATTGGGAATCTCTGCGTTGAACTTGGATCTGGAGGGGTCGTCATATCGTATCCTGACCCGCAAGGGGTTGCTGGGGTCGATGCCCCATGTCAAGACGGGACTCAGATAGATGTATGTCTCATTCTGAGACCATCCTTCCAATGGCGGATGAACGAAATTGTCTCAATCAAAAGTGGAGTACACTGCGAGAATGGGACGGAGGCCTTCTGCTTTGTTCGTGGCATCGCCAACATGGCGGTTATATACGCAAGCCGTACACTTCTTTCAGTGCTCTTCCGCCCCGGACTCCTGGCAAATGAAACGCAAACAAAGTCAAATCTTGACCACTTTCCCCCATCTGCCACTCTCCTGTCACAAATCATTACGAGCCCTCATTGCCGGGCAAAAGAAAACATAAATAAACTTTTTGTTTTAGATTTCGTGACAAATGTACAGAAATGACAATTTCCATCAGCCGTAAGACCCAACCCTCTCAGTCCGGCCCGGAATTATCGCTGGAAAGAAAATATTTACACAGGCGAAAGGTCCGAGGACTCCGGTCAGGCCGACAAGTGTACATCGGCCTGAGACCCACACAGGAAGCCGAATGTCGGGGCTAAAAAGGATTACTTATCGCATATTTTGACATAAGTTAAGTTCATCAGTGAAATACGAGAGTCAATTGTTCGGTTCAAAAGGGGGAGCGGAGAGGGGAGCCCTAAACCAATGTCCAGACAGAGGACTAGGCCGAAGTCGTGTGATGGGTCAATTGTGATAAGCCGAAAGCCCGAGCCACCCTGACTGCTCCTTTGTTTCAGGCCCACTTCTGGGCGGCGTTTATTTGCATTCGGCTTTGTTTGTGTTTGCAGTGAAATCGAGGCAGGACGAACAGAGCGAGCGAAAGCCAGGACGACTGTAAAATTGGCAAATATCTATCAAACAATTGACAGTTTAGGGGCGGATCCCTTCAAAAACCCGACAATTGACGGACGGCATTCTGGACATATGCGAAGAACCAATCCCCGACTGTGTTATTTACAATGTGATCTGGAAATACTGCCCAGATTTGATATAGGAGGAGACAACTTAATTCCGGCATGTTTTTAGTCGGCATTCTATGGTATGTACGTATACATATGCATGTATATGTTTCTCATATCCTTTTCACAATGCAAATCGCAGTTACCTACTGAAGATGGTGAACAAATTCAAAATAAAATCGTGTTCACATAACAAAAAGGAGATGATTCTTGTAGGTTTTAATTGAATGTTGCGAAATGTCCAACCACTCTACCAACTAATCTTTTCCTAATCGTACTGTTCTATGGAATAAATCTCGCAGATGATGGTGATGATATCCTTAAAACTGAAAGTTTTAATAGAATCTGAAAAATAGTTATGTTTATGTAATGAGTTAAAGATAGATAAAACGAGCGAACAAACTTTGGTAAGGCGTGCATGCATACTAACATTGAGATTTGCAATTTGGATAGGTCCCTTGATATTGAGAAAATTAAGAAAGCACTTTTCTGATAATGCGATAGTTACTGAGTCCTACTGATGTGCAATACCAATACCCCAATAGCAAATATTGTTATTTTAGCGGTTGTAAACTAAAATATCACCGATGGTCTTAATTTTAAAGCAAAGTTGTACTAAGAGAAGGCCTTTTGTTATTAAATGTAAGACCGCTTTGTTCTTAGACTAACGGTATACAAAACCTCTATTTGAAATAATACCGAAATGGTATATTTACACCGACCTGAGTTACCCATCAAAATCGAAATTAACTCAATAACGCTAGGAGCATGTTTATACTACAAAACTTGCGTTAGTTTTTGAAAGCTTGTTTTAAATTATTTGAAAGCCTGTTAATGGAGCAACATAAAGATGAAGTTCATGGATTTGGCTGGGATGTCTCCAGCAACCTTCGAGGAGCCTCAAAATTCAGGGAATGCTTTGAACGCCTTGGGATCCTCTGCGGAATACCGCACTATAGGGAAGTCTCCTGCCGTATCCAGAGCAAAAGTGTGCAATAAGGGAGTAGAGGGACAACCTGATCAAGAAACTTGTAAGGAAATGCAAGAGAAAGTGCTGAACGCATTAGGCTAGCGTTGGGCGTTCATTTCCAATAAATACTTATTGATTTGCATATACATTTTAAATTTATATATTTTTATTTTAAATGTTTGTTTTTGTCTTCCTGATGAAGCAGAGTCCTCCGAATTCTCAGCTGCTTAGTTTTTTTTTTCTCGATTTGGTGGTGGAACTTGTTCGATAGTTCGGATATTAAGTGGTAATCTAACAAATCTGTCGTTATCGATATGAACGCAACTTGGACGCAACTTTTGCCCACCACTAAAAATTATTAGTAAAAAAAACTACGTTTACTGAGTTAATGCAATAACGCAGCCTGGTGCAAATAGTTAGTTATAAGTTATAATAATAAATAAATATGAATCGTCATTTTCATCTTATTACAAGAAAGCACTTTAAATTTCGCAGACCGATGTTCGTATAACCTTGAAGTTTGAGAATGGATCCCATTTGGTCAAATGAAAAGAAAAACATTTAAAACATATCATATGTACCATAGTATAATATATAATATAACTTAGAAATAGGAATAGTTCACAACAACGAAGTAAAGTTTTCCTCCTTATTTACCAATTGTTCTTATGGCAGATTTTTATAAAATTAAAACAAAAATTCTGAAATAATACAAAAAAGAATACAAAATGACCATATCTAAAAGTAAATTAATTTATGTAGCAAAGCAGCAATCCTTCTATCCGTTTTAACTTGTACACTAGTGAGAATAGTCAGAAGTTTTATTCAACTTTGGAAAATATTATTTTATTATTTTTTTAGCCATACTAACTCAAATTTCCTCGAAACTTAATGCTTTATTCCGCTCTTTATTAAGGATTTTTCTTTAAGCCTGTTGTAGGCTCACCTATTAGCAACAAAGAAATAAAGGATGTGCGTTGCTGATAAGCATAACTTAAATTGTTCAAATTACCAATCATTTTAATTACATTTTTCTGTTTACTTATTAATATCTTCCTATTGATAAAGAGTAGAGCTCACCCCACCTATTTGAAGATGTCCGTAATATAAACGACAGATGAGTATTACTTCCTTGTGCAAGACTCTTTACGAACCAACAACCAACTGCTATTGAGTCATATAAAGTTAGACTGCGTTTTTTTATAGTTAGCTGCCGGCATCTCGCCTACATCTAGGCTGATATCTAGGAGTCTAACAACTCAGCCCCAGGCCACACAAAAGTCAAAGCAAAACAGAACCAAGCATCCGACAAACAACAGCAGGACGAACTCCCTTCTGGGAGGAGGACGGGGCCAGGATCTCGAAAGCGACTCTGTATGCTCATCCACAGCCGCGCCGGGTTGTAAAGATATAAAATCAGACATTTGCAACAACAAAACAGAACTACAACGGAAGGAGCACGGTAAAGGAGCGGCGAGAAGCCCAAGGACAGGCGCTGGCTGCGTCCTAGTCCTCCGGGTTGTCAGCTGCAGCGGCGGCGATTTGTAGCGCCACAAGGATAATCACACTTTTAATCGTGATTTAAGTTTATGGCGCTGGGCGCTCGTTTAGTTTCCTGTTACTTGTTACTTGTTCCTGGCTTCTACAACGATGCATCTTGCTGCGTCTGCGAGGGTTTTTTCAATTCTGTCTCATGGCTTCATCAGCATCGTCCTTCGCCGGGTGGTGGATCCTTGTTAAGTTTGCCGCTTTCATTTTTATATATTTTTTAATGATTTTTATTGCATAACTGGCGGCGTCTGCTCGACCTACGGCCCATCTCTGGCCTGCCAGGCAATTGCACTTTGCCACATTTTATGGCCAGCCCCAAGAAGGAAGCCAGCCAACAATGGCTCGGAAAAGGCGGAGTCCTGATTTGATGTCGGTGCTCGCTTCCCACATCGGGATGGCTTTAAGCTGCGGCCAGTCAAGCATCCCGAATGGAAACTGGACACGGGGCTGCTGCGATTCAATTCAACTTCGATAATAACGCAGGATCCCCACTGATCCGCTCGCCCCTAGCCCATCTTCACTCCCTTCGCTGCTAACTGCACCCACATAAATCTCGGGACCGCACACCTTTTCCCAAGCGCCCGGCGTAATTTGTTGCTAAACAAACTCTCATTTACCTCTTGCCCGACCTGGTCCTGGTCTGGCTGCTCTCCGGTTCGTTTACTTTTACAAATTATAAGCACTCACATAAATTTCACTTACTGCCGCCGGACTGGGTGCCAAGTTTGAGCCTCTTTTCGGGCTCTGAGCTACGAGTCCTGAGCACTGGGCACTCTTTACGAGACGTAATTAGAAGGTAAGACCGGCTACTGGCCAACTTGAGGCGAGGCGGAAGGAAGGGATGGGAATTGGCCACTTGAAATGCAAATTGCGTGCAAATTATGCCAAGCTGGCAGTCAACCGGCAGGTGAACAAGTGGCCCCTCTTCCGCTGCTCTCCTGATTCATTGCGAGGGCACAGGAAGAGGAAATATTACCTAGGAACCCCGGAAAGTTGTGTTTTTAATTGCTCGAGTCTTAATTCAATTTGTATCCGTGCAGTTTGTGCATCCAGTTCCTTGGGGATCGGATCTCTTATCTCTCATCAGACCCTTGAAACCGGTGAGGGAATTCTACAATCACAGTTGATTAATTGGGGAATTCTTTGCAATTGTTGTGTTCAAATGGCATAACATTTTAGCATTCTAGGATTAAGTCTGTGTGATAAAATTCCTATATACAGATAATATATTCAAGATAATAGCTAAACGAACGAAGTACAAAATATAGAAATTGTAAAGCCAAGCTGTTTCACTTACCGTTATTATGAGTTAGAAAGGCATTCTCCGCTTCCGAAGACGATGATCCCTGGTGGTCATTATTGGCGTTGGAGGAGGACGACGAATTGGAGAAGTCGTAGGGATGGGTGAGACTGTTGCTTCCGGCAGCAGAGGCAGCCAAGGCCTTGAAGAGGTGCGCGGTTCGCTGCTGCTGCGTCTGCGTCTGCTGCAGTGGCTGCTGCTGAGGTGGAATATAGGGGTTGTTGTAGATGTTGCGACTGTCATTCGATGGCTGCAGGTTGAATTGCTGCTGCTGTTGCTGGTGCTGCTGCTGCTGCTGCTGAAGCGTGTTATTGGCACTGAGCCCGTTCACCGTAAAGTGACGAGATTTAGCTGAAAGGAAAAGATGAAGCGGTCAGAACAGCATTAGCTTGGTGCATGAGAGTGCCTGAAAAGGAGCAGATCTCTTTCCGTGACATGGCAGCGACTGCTCCTGTTCAGCCCGTCCTCCGCGCCACTTACGCCTAATTGCATACATTGAAATATGCAAATGAGGACTCTGCGTTTTGTATGTGTGCTCGCCTCAATTAAAGCATTTTCGTTGTCATCTCGGAGGGGCTGGGCGGTGAGGCTTTCACTTTTGCTCCGCCTATTGTTGCTTTTCTCATATGAATTATGCATGGCAGTACCAAAAACAACAACTCTGCTCCTCCCACCCCCGCGTGGGCTGTTGCTGCGGAAACAGCGTTGACGCGAAAGCTGTGATAATGAAGCTGGCAGAAAGCAAAGTGTCGCCTCGGCTCCTGAACCAGCCCTCCTCCCAGCCCCCGGTCGATGGCCGCAAAAAATGACGCTAACCCTTTCAATTTTCCACAAGCAGCCCGCCCGGAAAAGTTTCTCCTTTCCGGCTGCTCTTTCGTTGTTGTTGCTGCTTTTTGCATATTAATTATGCATGTTTTGGTTGGTGTGAAGGCATCAACACATTGTTTGAATTTTAAACAACACAAGCGACAAAATTAGGGGTAAACTCCGGGTGGAGCGGAAGGGGTGTTGGTCTTCTTTCTGGCTTTCGGCTTTTGGCTTTCGGTTGGCTTTCACACTGATTTGTTCAGCTTTTGGTAGCCGACTGTGTAAATATTAAGTGCAAAAGATAACGAGCTAATAACTCAGTTAATTCAGCCCTTTTGTCTGCTCCTGAGTGTGTGGGTGAGTTTGGGATAATTAAATGGGGTATTCAGAATGAGGGATGTGAGTGTTAAATTATTACTTTACCAGAATGCCTTCTAAATGTTGCCAGTAGTAAACTAATGCCTTTAAGATAACTGGTTTAATATAAAACCAGGATCACAACAAAACGCTGATACTTATTGTGAAAAAGAATAGATGAAGTGATTTACTGGACTATATTTCTCTCCCTGATCTTTGTGGTCTTCTGTATATGATATTTTACGTAGGTTATTTAAGCAGCTGGGGTACTATGTCCCCAAGTAAATACTTCCTTTCCTAATCATACACCAAAATGGTTTCACATTGTTGTGACTCAATCGCCCTCGCTCAATTACCCTATCGAAGTTGCGAGCAAACATCTTCCTCTTTAAAGGTCAGTTCCATTGGATCGAAGACAAGCCTTCAATGTCAATTTCCCCCCAATAAAAATGTGGGGGCAACACGCGTCGCGGTTTAAAAAGCAATGCTCATAAATTTTCACTAGAACGAATTTATTGGTAAATCCCCACCGAAGGCGGCTTTATGACACGGGCCAAGCCAACTGGAATCAACTCGTTGAAGCCGGGACAAATCTGCGTCGCGTCTAAATGTCAATAAAAATCACATTCGGCCGCCCGAGGATTTCCGATGGGCGACGGGGAAAAGTCGCCCGTTTAGCGAGGAAATAATGACATGAAATCGCATAATTCGACGATGCGGAAGGGGTTCAGGCCGGGTCGACGACGAGGCCCACAACAATGGAGCCAAATTTGCGCCCCAGTGAAAGTCAAGGAAACAAACTCCAAATGGCCTGATTTAGTAGGCACTTGGGGCATCATCTCCGCAGAGGCGGCAAAATATTAGCAACAACAAAGGAATAAAGCATTTGCAAGGGAAAACTAGCGGCAACAAAAACAAAATAAATGTGTAAAAATTGTGCGGCAATAAAATTTGCGTAAATAGTCCAATTTGCATTGAATGTTGCCCTTATTTATGTGGCTAAGGCGCAATCAGGCCGCCCTGGAAATGGCCGGGGTGTCTACGGAATTGGGGGATGTGTTGCCAGTAGGGTGCCGGAGTGGGATCCGTTGATGTGCTGTTGTTGTTAGTGGCCCCACTGGCGAAGTGTAAATTTGCCAAATTTTGTTGAAAGGAGAATAAATAAAAATGTGTATTCGGGGAATGGCTGGAAGTTAAAATGGAAAATGGAATTGGGTCTGCTGTTGGGACTGGGAGGGCACTGGGGACCGTGTCGAATGGGATTCTATTTTTCAGGATTATCGACGGCCCATTTTAAAGCGGAAGTGGGGCACAGTTTACATGCAGCCCCAGAGAGAGAGAGAGAACTTCAAGTTTTGCCAGAATCCAACCAGGGGTTGGGATGAACGGCCATGGGGGATTATGTAATCTTGCGCAATCCTCGCAATTAATTCACCAACCAATCAATCCGCAATCGAAGCTCCCTTTGTTTCGCCGCAAACTTTGGCCAGACGAAAGCACTCGAAACTTTTCACTCACAATGCCCCAATCAGGTCTCCACCAACAACAACGCGCACAATTAACAATCGATGCAGCCAATTAACAATTAACAGCGAACCGAAAATGGAAGCCAAGGAAAGTTTCAGTAAAACTTTGTAAAAAATAAATCCCTGCGAGGGCGAAACTTTTTAAACCGCTTTGCCCATGCTGACAACATTTTATAAATAAATGCGCCAGGCCCTATAAATATTTGAGGACCTCCTAAATCCGGCTATTGATCCTCATTAACATTTCAGGACAGCCTGATGGCTCCGCTCGACACTTGCACGCACGCCTCAATTAGGGCCAACTAATAATAGTCACACTCTTTAAATGGCTTTAAATTAGGCATTCAAATTGCTGCAATTATGGGAGAATTAAGTGCTCGGGCTTTGGATTTTAGGAGAGCGGGAAAAGGGACCAGGAATCACGGCTCTGTAAGTTTCTCGCCACTTAGCAGCTACCCCAAACTAAGCGCATTAGCCTCGCATGGGGATTGGGACTGATCCCTGAGACACTTGAACAGATGTCCTGGCATTTGAAATTCACAAAACTAAAAGCAAATGGGGAAATTCGAGTGCGAATCCGAATACAAATGCCGCTGACTCATCCGCGCCGGCAAGACAAGGCCGAGGACTCTGCAGGGCCGGACCCAGAAGCCAAAACACCTTGCTGTCCCGCCTGGCAGTGACAGTTAGCTGTTGTCACCCCGGCGCATCCTCTGCAGCCGGGAAAATTCGCACAGCTGAGCGAAGACGACGCAGAAGTTGGCTGACTGAATAATTCCGGGCCGGGCTTAGAGGTGAGAGGCGAGGCAAGGGGATAGGGCGTCCGTTGGGCTCTAATGCATGTTTGGCATTTACATAATTCCCAGCGGCGGAGATGGGTTGACTCGGCGGGGTTGAAGGCACTTGACTCGCACCAGCCGGAAAGCCCAACCATACCAAATATCAATTACAATCACGCAATCTGAAGAGCCCGGGCAAGGATCGGGGCGACACAACAAGCAAATTAATTGAAATCAATGCAAATGCCCAGAGCAGGACCGCGCCGGACTCGGCTTAAGGGTTGCTGCAGTCCGCTCGCGGGCTGTGTTCCTCCATTTCTATGGGCAATCGCATTTGTCAGCGGCTTAAGGCCGCCGTCCGCCTTCGTCCTCCATTGTTGTCAAACATGTCAAAGCAATTGCAAACATTTGGGCTGCCTTTCATTTATCAGCGCGAGTTAAATCAGTTTTATTTTTTCACTCGTTCGCTTGATCTATGGATTCGATTTCGCGGTTTGCTGAGCACCGGCAGCGGAAAGATAACGCTCCGATAAATAGAGTCCTGCCGGCAGCTCATCCTTCCCAGCGGCGGCGGCTTCCAGTGTGATAAGTAACCCATTTGGGAGGCGGCCTTTGTGCAATATGTCCTCGTGTTTCTGGTGGCTTTTGCGGGCATTCACTGGCCTCGCGATCTGGATTGGTCCTTGAACATATGGCGGAATTAAATGAGTCTCTGAAGGGGATATTGAAACAAGCCAAGTACGTTTTACGATACTTAGCTCCCTTGGGAGGCCACACATTTCTTTAATAAAATCAAAGCATTAAAGTAAAACTTAACAAAAATTAAGGGAGATATTGAAGCTTTCTTCACATAGATTATCATAATTAAATTTAATTTAATTAAAAGTTAAAAGACAAATTCGTTTAAGACTACATGTATTCAAGCGAGATTGATATGGAATTATTTTGTAATAACACCAATGTTCATAATGTTCATGTCGTATATAATAATGTACTCTAATACAAATTATGTAAACTTAAATGATTTTCTGTGGTCTCCAAAAATTATAAAAAAACAAATAAATTTAAAATAATTAAATACTAAGCATAGTGTTTCTGGTCTTAAGTGCGGCCATAAGTTTCTTAAAAACAGACTTACAAACGGAGTTAACTGTCAACATAATTAAGGAATATTTTACTTTTAACGCAATTTCACGATCAAAGATACTTTTAAAAACCAGAAATGGATAAGCAAGCTCTCGAATCAGATTCCGTTCGTGAATCAATCGAAAATTTCATTAAAACAAGACTACTGTCATAGACATTGTGGACTAATAAATCTGAAACAATTCTAAGGAACCCATAACAATGCTAAAATTTCGGGGTGTAATAAGCGGGGCAGAAAGTCGATTTTCTTCCACCTCATTTGCAACCTAGCCTGCGGCTGCCGCAGCACTAAAACGTCATTTTCTTCGCCATGTTTCATTTTCCTTTTTGCAAATATTTTTGGTAATTCTCAAATGCTAATGACTATATTGCAGCCCCTGTCAGAAGCACAGCATTCAGCAGGCACCATTGACATATTCAACTCATTAAACCACCATTCGCCGATGCCAGGCACAATAGAATCCAACTCGACGCAATACGCAGTAGCTGGAAGGGCACAAAAAGGATCGCCGGCTGCCGTTCCTGCCTCGGCGTGCGGATGTATTTGCCTGGCTAATAATAAACACCCAAATGAAAAAACGGAGCTACGCAAATGATGAATGCGGAGTGCGGAACAATGGCCACAATGGGTAACAGGATCAAAAATCAGCAACAAGAGAACCCAGAATCCAGAACCCAGCCAGCAGGGGCGGGGAGCGTTCATTAAAACTGCGTCTCGTCTGGCGCGGGGTGCGGACTTTTTGTGACCCGTCGAACTACCCCGGAGCGGAGATCAAAGCGAACTGCAACTGCCATCGACATGACCATGTGCTTCCTCTTTTTATGGTGTGTAGTAGCCGGCGTAAACTTATTTCCGAAGTTGACATTGTGTCAAACACGGCGTAACGAGCGAGCGAGAAGCGGCGACCACACCTTTCGGCAATTCCCATCCCAATCCCAAACCAAATCTGAGCTCCGAGTCCTGTCGAGCGCCGTGCGGTTCGCATTCGCAATTATTGCGTTTGAATTGTCAACACCCCCGTAGAGAGCTGGCAGTGAACGGCTGAGGGGTTGAGGGAACGAATGGTGGTCAAAACCGAAATACGCCACGGGCCATGCGGGGCCCCGAACCCCGACCCCGGCCGTAATCATTCCGGGTGAATATGTGTGTTTTTAACGCGTCGGGTGTCGATTGTTACAATAACATTGCCCAGGGCGCAGATTTGCGCCTCTAACGGCGATGATGATAACGGCGGCGGGCCACGCCACCGTTCTGGCTTCCCGTCGTCAGTGTGTCATTACTTTTAAACATTTTCCCATGTCCGTGCGAACCTCGGCACCTTCTGTAATTTATGACGGACTGCTGGACTCGGACGCTGTTAATGGGGGTCAGTAGCTTATTGTCAGCACAGCAACGGACAGGTTGACCCCTAACAATTGTTTGGATAATATCGAACTCCACTCAAGCTGGATATCCACGCCATAGTTGGTCCTATTCACCGGCTTTTAATCCCGTGCTGTGCGTCTATGCTCTGGAATTGCCCACAGAAGATATTGACAGAGCCGCAGTGTAAACCTTCCAACAACACTTCGTCATAATATACACCCAAAAAAAGGATCTATGATGCTGGCGATTTGAAGTGCAGAACAGGAGCAACGCGGAGGCGGCCAATAAAGCTGATTTATTGGTTTTCAAAACAGATTTTCGGAGGCAGGAGACCGAAGCCAGAGTAGGACTATAGCGAAATGAATGCAGTCGCTCTGTCCGCGCGGCGAAAGTTGCCATGACACTTGCGACCATATGGCCCGAATGCCCGTCGTCCGAGGGACGTGTAGAGCAGCAAAATCCATCACAAGTGCCGGACGCAGCGCTCGCACTGATGCCACAAAGCGTGGAAGGATTAAGCCGCCGCAGTCGGGCGAGGGACAATGGAAGTTCATCAGGGACGGAGGACACTGCCCGGACCTTGGTCGATGCTGGTCGGCAATTTGTCGCTCGTTTAGTTGAGTTGTGCGACAAAAATAGAATAAGTGGCACTGATAATGGAAAAAATGGACAGCTGGATGGGACGGGATGAGCATAAACCGCCGTCCTGAGCAGCGGCCACGTCTATGGTCCTGCAGCCCTTGGTAATCCGACGATTAATTAAAAACGTTGTCCTCCGTAAAGGGCTTAAAAATTGAAATTGATTGCCAGCGTAGCTCGCCTCGGCCTCGGCCATGCAAAGGTTTTTCCACTTCCCCCGCTTCGAATCGCCGTTCTTTAGCAATTTAAGCAAAGTTCTCGGCGGTAAATAAGAATAAATATGAATACAATCGCAGTTATTACTGTGGAATTCCCCTGGGAGCCGAAGTCAACAGCGAGGAGCAAACTCATCATCATCATCATCACCTGCGGACCCAGAAAATCGCTTAGCGAGCTCCAGAGAAGTCCCAGGGGCCAGTACCCGGGCGGGGAAATAAAAACAAAATAAAAAGTAAGCTAAAAGGGAAGCACTGCAGAAAAGTCCGGGAAATTCATTTGGAAAAGTTCACAAACGCTGCTTGCAATTACCTACTTCAGTTATTACTTATAATCGAGTTTGCTTGCTGTCCTCGGTGAACATGATACCGAGAATTCACATGCAAATCGGAGTGGATCTCGGAACTACCCCGTGCATTGAGGCACACGCGTCCGGAGTTGGTCCAAGTCATACCCTCTCCCTGGAATCTGGGAACGGCGTCGCTTTCTCATATCAATTAGTTACAAGCGAGTACACTTGATTCATTAGCGTGATAATTATGACCAGACAGTCAGCCAGAGCAGGCAAAAGGACGATTCTGACGAGAGCTTGACATGTTCCCGGAAAGGTTTCCCACGAGCGGACCAGCCAAACCCGAACCCAAAACATATGTGTCACAATGTGTGGGGAAGGAGAAGGCGGCAAGACGACAAAAAATAATGCCAACCTTCTGAATGAATCAGGGAAAGTCGAGCAATTAAGGCCAAAGGTTGGAAGTGCAAGCAGGAAAAACCCCAGAAAGCACCCAGCCGGAAAGGGGAAAGTGAAATGACAAAGTCAACTGCCGCGAAAACGAATTGCAGAGCTAGCGGAGCAGGAAAGTCATCTCGTATCTCCAGGTGGGATTCGGAATGGGACCGGGATGCTGAGCGAAAATATACCCTAAGCCAGGCCCCACTCCAAGCGGCCATAAACTGAATCCTTTTGGCGGCAAACCCTTTTAATTGGACTACAAAGAGCAGACGGGGTGTAACTGTGGAATTCTTTCGCCGTACAGCGCAGGAGTATTGCACAATGAAGGCGCGTCTGTTGTCAGGACAATTGATTTCGTCTGCCCCATAACTCATCGCCTGGTTCAACTACCTACCTACCCCTTGCCTTTCCAGGCTTCGACGTGTTCGATTCGAAATTCGCCACACATTTTCCCTTTGATTTGTGTTAAGTTATAACTTATTCGCGGATCGAATCGATGCCAATCCGCCTCCAGCATCCCCTAGCAAAACTGTCATATTTACTGCACCCTGCGTTTGTATGCGCTAATTGCAGTTTGTGTGTTGCAGTTGTGTTTGACCCAACTCGGAGGATCAGGCTTAGGGTATTTGTCAACTAGCTCAGGAGACAATTGCCGATGTGTTGTTGATGCTTCAAAGTGATCGAAATTGAAATATATCTAGCGAACAAACGGAAACTGGATAATCTTTTGGATAAACACCAGGCCCTTTGACCCACTTAGCGCCTAAGCCCGGGCGCAATCGATAGGAACTCCAATCGAATCGCCAATTATCACATAACAATTTCCCCCGACGCTCAAGCGTCTCATTTCCCTCCACTCAATGTTTAATTTCCTTTCAATTTATGCTGCAAATCGACGACGCCTTCCCATAGCTGGCATCCAATTTTCCAGGGTCAGCTACGGAGCTGTGCCAAGTCGAGGGCAGGCTCCCCGGAGCAGTGGAGTTATGTGCGGGTGCTTATTACGGGAGGCATGTCCCGAGTGGGAGGGGTGGGCGGGGCGCATATCAATGGCACCAGAGATGCGGGTGCGGCAGGGAAGTTGGAGCAGCATCAGCATCAGCTTCGGCAAACAGCAGCCAGCGAGGCAAGCACAAAAATCGCTTCAAGTGTCAATCAGTGCCAACACAGACGCCACACACAGGCACTCGACCCACACACACACATGAGCTGAAGCACAGCCTGATAGAAGCTAATCGATTTATGTTGTAATATTCAAAAAGTTCCCCATAAGGACTTGGCCCAGGCGACGACCTAATCCAGTGCGACTCCCTTGTGAGCCATCGCCGCTGTAATTTCCCAAGCCCAGCGCCCAACTCCCCGCCCACATGCTCCTCTGGATCACACCCCGTCCAGGCCACGTGTTCGGGGCCAGGGGCTTCGGGCCATGTGTGTCCTCCGAGTTGTCGCCTTTTTATCTGCCTGCATTTGTCGCATTAAAATTGAATAAAAAATCAATCTCAATTCTAGCATAATTTGATTCCTGCCTTCGATTATCGGAGCGGGAGGGGGAGGGCCACGAACCTTGGCAAATGAAGAGCAGAATGCAAAGAAAACAGCAAATAAATAAATAATGATCAGTAAGGGCTTTTGCCTGTTCAGCGGAGATATTTATGCGACAAGCTTTTGGGACAAAGGGGTCAGGGGATTCCCCTCGACCCGGGCTAAGGCTTCCGCGAGTGCATTAGCAATCCGTTTCTTGCTGGCGACGAATCTCTTACCCGGGCTTAGCACCAAATTCACTTATCTCAAAGTTTGTCTCGCAGCCCCTGCCATATGTGCGGGGAAACCGAGAGCCGAACTTCCGCCCAGCTCCCGATCCGTGGCCACGCTTATTCCAATGCATTTAATAAAGTGTTTATTTCGGTTGCAACAAATTTGCCAGCTCAGTGCGGCGAGCGTGGAAGACAATGCCAGCCGAAAAACCGAAAACCTGGGCACGACACAAAGGAAAATTGCTTTTCCGCCGCGCAGACACACAGTCAACCGAGGCAGACACAGACCCAGCCACATCCGTACCCGCACATGGGGGAAATACTTCGCACGCTTCGTAGCAACGAAAATATGTGGCCATTTCCACATCCACAAAAAATAGAGCGCCACGCGCTCCTGGCGCAGCCATCGAAGTGCTTTCCGATGACGCACGGCCCTGTCTTGCAGGCAAGGATGCGTTCGGGCCACCGCATTTTCCCCGCGTTGCCCCGCCCGAGGGCCCTGGCTGGGGAGCACTTCCTCACGGTGCCATCTCCGGATTCCAGCGAATTCGGCGCCCAAACTTTTGCCATCCACCCAGCTTAGTTTTATTCCGCTCCCAAGTTGCCTTTTACTTTTCTTTTCTATTTGTCTTTCCGAGGATTCAACTACTGTTCGAGGGGCGGGGCGGGCTTGAGTGGCACATTATTTGATGATGCTCTTCGCGATTTTTTCGCACTTGAATGCCTGATTTTTATTAGTTGAATTCTTTACGGTTTTACGGCGCTGCTCCCGCCGTCGAAAAGTTTCGGTTTCTTTGCTTTTCCGCCTCTCTGTCTGCGGGGAAAAACTTTGGCGTTCCGAGATTTTGAAATATGGCTGGAAAATCATCTCGGTTCGATAATCGAAAGTTCCTGGGCTGGGCAGTTGATCACTCGGGCCCGGCGCGTGGATAAAGTGAATCGTCGGATATTATCATGGCGGAATCGGCTCTTATCTCTCTGCGAGCAAGGCGTCACTCCTCGAAAAGCGTTAAAATCCAGAAGAATAAAACAAACGAAGCAACCAGCTAAAAAACGGAAATGAAAGTCAATTTGAATACATTACCAATTCTAATTACGATTTTCAAGTACAGCGAGCGGTGCCGACGGACGACGGACACGACCGGAGGGGATCGTTAGAGGAGATTCCGCCAAACGCGATGGCTTGAATAATATAATATTGGCTGCTGGAGGGGAGGTCCGAAGGGGCCCGGGGAGAAACCACCAAGCATTCAAATTGGAATTTCAAAAAAGCGAATAGACAACAGGGCGACAGACACAGCGGTCGGGGAGCAGTCAGAGTTCTCGCTGACCAAAGATTAGCCGGAAAATCGGAGGAAAAGCTGTGAATTTTCACAGCCAGTGACAGGAAAATGGCGGCCGCGAATCGTATTTGAATATATCAGCTCGAGGACTGAGAGGAGCTCGGAGGAGGGTATCAGCGAAGCCCTTCCCTGGCCAAAGCCACGCCAGTGGCAAACGAATTGGAGGACGGAGATGCGCGGTATTCACATTTCGTTTTATTAAAAATTCAAATAATTTGCGTTATCGCTTTTGACGCAGCTTAAGCCACCTGCAAGAATCAACAGCCCCCATCCAGTCAGAGGGGCTTCAGCATGAGTCCTGCCATCACTTTCCCCAAAAAAATTCGACTTTGTGCCCACAAACAGCCAAGTTGGCTGTGAGACTTGCTTATTATGCGGGTTTTCCCAATTTTTCTCTATGCCCCTGTCTGCCAGTGCCAAGGTCTTGGCCAACTCCTCGTCCCGGGTAGCGATTTAATATGCCTCATGCCCCCAACCGAAAGAAGGAGAGGCGCCCGAATTAGAAATGAAAATTAAGTAAATATTATAATATGTTGCCACCTGGCAGTGGGATCGCCCCCAGTTGCCACATCCTAGATACCAGCGGCTTGGCAAACAAATGATAAGCATTTCATTTGATATTCATTATTTGATATCGTGCAATATGAAATAAAAGTAAAAACGCCAGCGGAAATGAAAATGTAGCCTCCGCGTCTGCATTCGGAAGATGGTCGTGGTCTATGCCCAGGTAGGGGAGGCGGCAGCCAGACAAGTTGCCGGATTAAATGTTTGCCTAAGTGAAATATGTTAAATGTTATGATATGTGCCGTTTCCTTTGGTGCCCCTGTCCGACCTCGAAGGGCTTCCCCTGGCCCTTGATTTATGAGATTAAATGGAGTTTCCTGGCGGCGGCAGCAGGAGTTGGGCTTCTGTGTCTATGGAATGACTTGCAGCTCATCTCTGCAGGAAGCTCCAAGCATAATTATGAAGGGTTCGCAGGCTTCGGCTTCGGCTTAACTTCAGCTTCAGCTCCAGCTTCTGTCTCCCGCATCCATTTATCACATTAGCCGGCCAGACTAATTCGCTTAAAAGCATATGAATACCCCGAAATGAATCCATTCAATGGCCCCCAAGCATGCGATGAGTATTATTTTTTCCGCTGCCTCTGCTTCGCCGAAAGTCAAATCGCAACATTCATCAGAAAGTAATAAAGACAACAGCGGACGGGGATGACCAGGCGAAGGACTCCGCGCCGAAGTTCGTCCAATCTGCTTGGCCAAGCCGGAATCGATTTTGATTTATTTTGGTTCCCTTTCAAAGCACAGCAAAGTCATGTGGGAGTCAAGCGCCTTGGATCGGGCTCGAGGAAAAACTGATTCGAAACGCAGTTCTCCCCGAATCCGCACTCAACTTTATTGCATTTCAGCGATATCCTTGGCGACCGCACTCCGAAAACTCTGGCTTGGGACGGGCTGGTGGCGAAACCGTCCTCGTGGAGGCCAGAAGTAAAGGTAGAGACGTGTGTGTGCTCGCCTGGCGTGAAATTATGAGAGCTTCTCCAGGCAAAGCAGCAATACGGGCAAATGCCAATGACAAGCTTAAGCTCCTTAAAACAAGCCATTGCTGGAAGTGGAAGGGTTGGGGCTGGCGCGGTGAGTCGGCACTGAGGGGGAAAAGTGAAAGTGTCAAGGATGCGCAAGCGTTTTAAAGCCAAATTAAATTGTCCCTTGGAAGGAGGCAGGGAAAGTGGCAAGACGAACCCACGGCGCCGAGTGAAAGGATAATGCGCGCATAAAAACATTTTTAATGAAATCGAGACGACGACGTCTAAGACAGTAACAAGTGCGTTTTAATTTAAACCTTAGCTTTACCTTGCACAACCCTTCGGCATCTAGCGGAGAACGAGGCGCCCCCAGCCCCCCTGCCACGCATTAATTTCATATCCCGCCTGAAAATTTTAATTAATTTTCAGCTTGATTGCGTTTTAAAGAGCCGCTTGGTTTATGTTTTAAGAGGCTGGGGCGGCATTGCGGTTGCCTGGGCCTGGGAATTTATAGTTATTGTGGCGAGCGGCTGGGCCGGAGCCAGTGTGTGGGCTGGAGCTCAGGAGCGCCAGTGAGGAGCCTTTGTTTCGGTTACTTTGTGTCGAAACGAAACAAATTTCGGTTTGTAACCATCACAAAATTTACATCTTCAGTGGCTTCTTAATTAATTTTTGATTTGAAAACACTATCTGTGTCTGAAACTCACCTTTACTGGTGTGTCTGTCCAAATTTGGATCCTTGAGGCCTGCAACGAAGGAAAACAAGTTGAAAAAGCATTGCTTACATTAAGAGTAACAAAACTAAACACACATGTAGTAAATATATGTAAATGGTGTAACTGAAAGTTGAAATTAAAAACTAAAAACCAGCAGTTAGGCCCACGTTAATGGCCTCTAGTTACAGTTGTTTGCTCAAGGATTTCAAATTATGACACATAAATCCTCCACTTCTTCGAGTTGGCTGTGCCAATTCGGAAACTCTAGCTGCAAATAGATACGAATAACCCAAAAATGTTGGCGAATTGGCCAATAACTCGCAGGAAATGAGGGACCGAGGTAAAACAAAGAAAACCCGCTCACGCTATCCACGGCCCGGTCGCGTGTGTCGGTAAACTTCTAATTAATTCCTCGCCTTGGATCTTAGCTCAGCCGGAAATGAACTTAAACTTTTAGTGCGGAAGTCAAAAGTTGCTATTTTTCTGCTGCAATGGCTGGCCAGAAAAGCGAAGTTCTTCCATTACCGCCCACTCGTCCCTGGGTTTGTCATTGTGTCTCGAAGTTATTGTTTATGGCTTACTCGTGGGTGTCTGGCTGGACTGGAAACTAAGCCCTGCCTATTCAATTCAACTTATTTTCTTATTAACAAACCCTAATAAACAAACGACTTCCACGTTAAGCTACACTTATTTCGCATTAAGTTGCCCTCCAGCAGCTCTCAACATTTTTATTTTAATTTCACTCGCCGCGGCATTTAATTAATTCCCAGCTATCGCCGCAAAGCAGGAGACAGTCAGGCTCTTTGTTTCCTAAGCATCTTTCTTTCTCTCAATCCAAAGGATGTCTAGCCAATGGTGAGAAGAAAAAATACCACAAAATGTGTCCTTTCGGACCAAAACATACACTATAAATGCATTATGAAAATGAGTAATACGAAAAAGAACAAATTCCTGTAGTCGAGCGTATCGTCTATGATATTTGATTTAGCAAGTTTTTTTTAATTATTAAATACCATTTAATACAAACATAAAATAATTACTGATCCTGTAATTTAATAGCAAACAAAAATTGTGTGTCAGGTTATGTATACAATTATTTTTACTATGACAGGAAATTTTTGTGAGATCTTTCTCAGTCTCGAGAGGACGGCATCGCACCATTTTTACCGCCTCTCCAACGTCAAATTTCAGTGGCATTAGAATTTAATTATAAACTATCTTCGTGCTCGAACTTTAAATATTCTATTATTATTAATATATACAGTTATATACAAGCACATTCTTAAGCTAAGAAAAGTGCAAACCCTGATAAACTCAGCTCGAACTTTCATCCGAAAACTGATGTGCCTTTTTAACGGGACAGAATTGAAGTCTTTTGGGAAAATTCCCCACATGCCGCAGACATTGCGGTATTGGTTGACCGAAAACGAAAAACTTGTAATGGCGATGCTGAATATCAGAGGCAGTTGGAGATAATGCGGTTAGGGTTTAATTGCGTTGAGTTGCTAAGGTCAGACAAGGCGTGGAAACGGAAAATAAATGTGAAAATACACAAATTAACAAAGTAAGCTATTTAAAGGCGTACCGAGTTGAGGGCAAAATAATTTTGTAACTGAAACTATCAGCGTATTTATTGCCGTCAGAAATGACGCTTCAATGGCCATGTTACAGATTTTATTAACTTTGTCGCGATGCTCATGTAAATATTGAGACAACTGTTAAAGTTTTATGTGCCCACTTTCCCTCCTCCACCCTTCACAACAAATCTCGATTAATTACGGCCTAGACATCATAAACTTTGATGTTAGCATCGTGTAAATCGTCTCGGAAGCGTTTAGCTGGAGGGAGGCGGTTAAGTAAATTATCACTTCATGCTGCAAAGCTGGATCCGTCAAATCCGTCTGAAAGTTTTATGTTGGCTACGTGCCCATAAATTTCGATGCACTTTTTTTTCGGGAATATTTGTGGGTGAATCATTTTATTGGCGTCTCAAATTAGCGCCAAATGGGGATGGTTCTGCAGGCTTCAGAATGCGGCCGTTTTTGTTGGCATAATTAGAAGTGTGGCCAATGCGCTGGGAGCTCGTTCCATTCAGGGGTTCATCGAACTGAGCGGTGGCATCGGGAGGTTCGCCATTAGCTGCAAGTCCTTCAGCCAACTTTAAATATGCATAGCCCTCGCAGCAAGTGCGCGCTGTGCTTTCCCGGATCCCACAATCAGCTCATCTCAATTGCAATCACTTAATTCGTGCCACCGCCAGCCCACCCCGACCAGGCCGTGGGCCTTTGGCAAACATTTTTGCGAGAGCTCTCGCAATCCGCACACTTAAAATATTTACGCAATCAAAATTAATGCAACTGTCATGTTTTTCCGCCCGCAGGCAGGATCTCACCAGACCCTCCCGCCACTCACCCACCGCAGGCCCTGCCGGAATGCATTTAGCGTTAAATGCAAATACACTTTAGAACTCTAGCCTCGTCCGGAGGCAATCCCGTGGACCTGCTTCCCCTGCCGGCGCCGAGTACGTTTAAATTTAAACAGTAAAACCAAACTCATTACCAACAACAAGTGCAGCACTAGCGGCCAGGGGTGGATTTGACTCTGTGTGGTTATAACACTTGGACTTAAGCCCCGTTCTAAATGCTTTTTAAATAGTATATAGATATAGCTTGAAGCTAATTGATTTGGTTTTTGTTAAAAAAAAATTTGTTAAGTAAAATTAGTTTTAACATACAAAATTGTCTATTATTATATCAACAAGAGACACCCCTGATGATGCAGAACGTCAAAATCTTCGCTAAACCAGGTCTTGCTTAAGTTTCAAACCTCTTCAGAGCGAAGTCCGCTCCTGGCTTCTGTGGAGGATGACGTCGTTGAAATTACCAAAATGTCCTTTTGCGCAATTTTGTGGACATTGGAAATCGCTTTGATTGAACCGCATGCCAGGGCAGACAACAGATACAGTCACATGTCCATGGGCCGCTGGACAATGGTCACACATAAAACAAACACGTACCGAGCCCCCTTCCCGCGGTCGCCCCCGCCGTGCTGCAGGAACAACTCCGAAATCCACTTGGCAATTGCAGCTGCAAATGCGCTTCACTGCACTTACAATGCGCATCAGGGAGGGCAGCGGTGCGGGAGGGGGCGGGATCCACAGTCTGTAAACTGTCCGGCGAATGCGGATTGGGAATTGGTTTTATGTCGCTTGCGCCTCAATGGAGATGCATTTTACACTGCCCTGCTAATCTCCGAGTGCGGCGAAAGCGAAAGCCGGCCGAACCTCCCACAGGACCCCCATCCCTGCCCTGCTCACCGCCCCCGACGCACGCAAGTTGACTTTGAAAATCAATTAACAACATCAAACAGAAGCCGGATGCTGACGTGGACAGCTGTCGGGCAGCGCCAGAGGACCCGGCCGCACACACTCCCGATCCCGGCACTCCTCCCTCGGAAAGTGCGTAAATTGCAACTGTAAATCAAATATGACAACGCGGACGGCGGCAAAATCTGCATGTGTGTCAGTCACATTAATTGTCCACGCCCCCCGGCGGCGTTTGTATTTTATTGTTGTGTTAATGAGTGTGCATAGGCAGCTCCGTCGACCGTGCAGCGGATTGCAATTTGCTGATGTGACATAAAAATGTGTTACCCCGGTCGGGCAGGGGCCGGAAATTTAATTAATTGTATAGAAAGTTGTTCAAAATATCGAATATTAATTGGATATTAATTACGTAGATAATAAATGCGCTCGCTGCACAAACTTCGCGGGTCTCCCGGGGGTGAAAAGCGATTGTATTCGATTTCCCTTGGCTTCCTTTCGGCCTCGACTCAATTGTGGTCTTTAAACGCGGGGCAAACAGAAAAGAAATACAAATAACCGAGGAGGCTAAAGCAGAGAAAAGCTTTTATATCACTCAGCACAAGGACATATTAAGCTTGTTACTGTCTGCCTTTTAATTGTGCCCAGTTACCGAGGCATTGCCAATCGACCAATCAATAAACTGTGATAGCTAAAGTTCCGTATCGAATGCAATTTTATGAAGACAAAGAGACATTGCCCCAAGGGGCACGGCAGCCGTGTTGCTTTCCTTTTTGTTTTAAATCTTGAGCGAACAGATTTTTCTCATTGTGTTCGTCTCGTTTATGTTTATTAAATATTTATTCGGTGACATTTACTGAGCAGCTGTGCAGGGCAGAAAGTAAACTTTGAATCCGCCCTGCAAGTCGGAACTAATGGACATTGGACATTTTATGTTAAATGGCGTAGGCTGACCTTGCTCTCGAACATCCTCGGGCTCTTCAATATGCAGAGTCATGACCCGGACTCCACTGTGTATTCGTGATATGCAGTCCACTTCCGCCTGGGTTCGGGACAGCACGCCTTCGACATGTTTTGCATATTGTTTACTTCTTTTCGAGTTCCGGCCCCTGCTTCTGCTGGTCGCACTGTCTTGCTTACGCTACGGGAAGGTAAGCAAGAAATGGCAGATGGACCCGGGCCCCCATTTGACCCAATGGGCTTCAATACCAAATTGATATCACAGTTACAATATTTCATTTGCTCTTATACAAACGGTTTTCTGTTACGTTTTGTTGTATGCAAATTATCTTTTATTAGGCCTGGCCTCGTCTCCTTTCAATTTCCGTTCAAGTGACATTAAAAAAAATAAATTAAGTAAATAACTACGGAAAAGCTAAATAAACTAACGAATTTTATGTATATATTCGAATGAAATGTAACGCACACTCGAAATTTATTATTTTGATGAAAAACATCATTAAAAAGAGCATGTTTTTTTTTTTTTTTTTTGTTTAAGAGATATAAACCAGAGACATTATGCTTTGAATTTTGCTTTCTTACATCACTCAGAGAATGCATAAACTCCAAAATAAACGGAAAAATAAATATATAATTATGTACCTATAACGGCAATATTTTGATTTGTATTGTCGCTTTCTTATATGTCCAGTGTGTAATGTCCCGTGCGTATCTTCTAAAAATTGAATAATACAAAAAATACAAGTCAATTTTGAAAACACTCATAACCTTTTTTAAGAAGCATCAGTGCACTAACGTTTAAAATTAGTTTTATTAAAATATTGCTTCTGGATTCAAAATAAATAAATTACCCATCACTAATCTTTGCACCAATAAAAGATCTAATAAAGAGCTATATGTTAAGCATTTCTACAGAAAAAAAAAAGTTTTCTTTTGACCGTTTTTTTGCTTTAAATGAATACGAATGTCCAATTCGCAGCCTGGGAAATGCCCATATTTACATATTTTAAACAAAACAAAACAGTATAGACAATAATTTTTAAGTCTCATTAAATGCCTCAAATATTTATATGTACATATTGTATTCAATAAACCAAAAAAGAAGTCAGACATACATATAAAAAATAAAAGGAAGAAATAAAAAATAGCATAAGTTTCGAACTAACAAATTTTTCTTTCCCTCTGATGAAAGGAAAATAGTCTTTCTATTTAATAAAACAATGAAATACAACGCGTACTTTGTATTCCAAATCAAAAGTTTAAAACGTATGTACCTTTATTTCATTAAATTTGCACTTTTATATTTATATTCCAATTAAAAAAGTCATTGCGATGTAGGCAGCAAAGTGCATCAAATAGAGAATAAGGTACGTAACGTCGTTGTTGTTAAGAACCCAGAAAGAGACCACTCTCTTACCAGCCGTATGTTTCTAAAAACTTTCTATTTCTTCCTTAATATCCATATTGTTCTACGCAGTTTACAAAATTACGCACTCTAAAATTTGCCTGCTAATTTTGTTGCTAGCAGAAAAAGAAGAAGCCTTTGTCGAGAACTTGACAGTTGAATTGTATGCACATTATTCTTTGATTAAAGTATATTGATTAATAGCAGTAGACAAGCTAATGGCTGGTATATCCACCTGCGCATTTTTAGGTGACTTTAGAGATATTTACGCTGTAGAAATCTTTGATGTTTTGGACAAAACATTTGTATGTCTCAGTGCGCGTAATGCCGAAACCATTTGCACGGGGATTGTGTTCGGTGTCGACTTAATTTCTAACAGCAACAGCAACACGGCAACATGGAAGTCGGAAACAGCGATCAATTGTCGGATTGTTGCCTGCGAGCAGGAAGCAGTTGGGTGCGCTTAAAACTTTTCCAACAGCCACTGGGAACGACGAAGCAAAGCAGGACAGACCAGGCACCCAGCATATTGCGCAGGTGGAAAATTTATAATTTGCGAAATTGCCACTCCACCCACACACAAGGCTCACGCACGTTGGGAGCATGTTAAATGGGTAGTCAGTTGGCCCCACCCACCTCCTCCTGCCAGGAGCCGGCTCTGCTGCCTTAAATTATGTTAACCTCAAACGAGACGATCCGGCCTCCGACCCGGCACGACCCGTGTACAAGGTTCGATTTAAGGCCTCGTTTATTTTGCCATCCTTGCCTGGGTACCACTCACCAGCCGGGGAGGGGCGGACTGGTCGTCTGGTTGCATGTTGCAAAAGTTGTTGGCGTTGCACAACCGCATGCCACAACATGTAGCCCGAGTGGACGACCTGCAGGCTGGGGTTACTCCCCGTGCCGGGGGCTACGTCCGACATGCCCCACTTGGCAATTGCCAAAACTATTTGTTTACATATTTAGAGCTGGCCGAAGAAGAAAGCCGACAAGGCATGTTGTCAAGTCATGTTAACTGTGAAATATGCGCATTTAAATGAAGCGGCAGGGGTGATCAGGGTGGGGTGCGTCAGGGAATCATTTGTTAGCACCTGGAGCAGGCCGCGTGCATATATGTGCATACATATATCGATTGCACAAGTACTACACCTTGGTGGCATATGCAACAGTGCATACAGGACAGTTGCCCCCGGTGCCTTCGGCCTTTATGCTTATAAGGAACCAGAGTCATGCCACCCCAAAAAACATCTGGCCATATCTTCGCGGAGCCACCCACACAAGCCAAGATCAAAGTTCATCTCTTCGGATGTAATTAAGCCATTTGCTGCACGTTTTGCCAATTCAAAAAATGTGTATCCCTGGACCTCCCTGCTCGAGTCCCAGACATCTTCCTCTTATCGCTGCCAGCCGCCCAATGCAAATTCCTCGCTCAAATGCCCGAATAGGGGAGAAATATGAATAGCGCCACGCATTTTCATCCCCCTTCAGTGGGGGTGAGCGCCCGCTGGGCATAGAATTCGTAGAAAAATCACGCGCACTTATCTGGCATCGTAACCTTAACCAAACCAAGCCCCCGCAATTAACGCCCATTGGGCTGTCAGTGTAAAAAATGAGCGATGGGGGAAGTCCCCGGGGCCCGAGAACGCAGTCTTGAGCAACTGCGAAATGATTTGCAAACGACGAGCCAACGCAATCGAATTCCGAGTGCCAAACGTTCCACTCCGCCAATAGCTACAAATTTTAATTGCTTCGCCGATATCTGGCTGAAGGCTGGAGGAGGAGGCAGGAGGCGTGGCAGGACTGCCCCCGAAAGGAGGCAGCGTCCTGGCAGTAAGTCGCATTGATAAGAGAGTCACGTTCTGGTCCTGGCGGAGTGGGAGAATGTTGTTGCTGTCTTCATTATCATTGACAGGAGAGGACGGAAAGGAGTTGGGCCAGGAAACAATGGTTACTCTTTTATTGCCCGCGCCCGTGCCTGCGAGTCAAATTGATAAGATGCTGAAAATGACTTGGAAAACAATAAACGTGGGCATGAAAGGGGGCAGGCCTCTGTTCACTTGCCAGTGAAATAAATGCGTGAATGGGGAGGGTGGAGTTCTGGGGAAAAGGTCCTCGGTGCATAAACAGAACGATTGAGACATTTTAATGAGCGGCAGGAGGCGTTGGAGAATTCCCCGATAGGTTCGTTAGGTTAGGGAGAAGTGTAGCTTGCTCGAAGCTGAAATTTTTGTGTCGAAAACAATTTCAGGCACTCTCAGAATAGAAGAAAACTTTACCGAAGATAACTTGGTAAACTCCTGAGCTGAAATATGAGCTGCATCACTTTCCCCGTTTTCCCCAATTCTCTTTTACATTGTTACACTTCATGCTCCGCGACCACCGCTGGCTCCCCATCATCGCTTTAAGGTGACCCATTTGCTTAGTCAGCCGAAGCAGGAGCGTCCCTCAGCAGGAATCCGCCAGCAGCACCTTGCTAATTTCACAGCCAAGTTAAGTAGCGAAGAACTTGACAGTCATTTAATAAAATTTCATTTCTACCCATCAGTTCGGCACCACGAAAACCGTTCTGCGTCAAAGTCGGAGTCGGAGTCCGCTGCAACAAAATTTTATGAAATACTTGGAGAGCAAATTTTATGTGTGTTGGCGGCTATAAAATTTTAGCGCTAGCAAAAGTCTCCGAAGCGCTTCCAGCGGTTTGGCTTACCCCGGACTCCCGCTTGGTCTGTCCTGTCTCTCGGTCCCTGGGCTCGCCTTTGGCTAATAATACCAGGGCATTTACACCTTTATGGGGCGTACTTAGAAGCGTTTATTTATGCTAATGGCGGAGGTGAGCCGGCGGTGAGGGGAGGCGATGCCCGCCACTAATTCTACCCCGAAGCCCTGTAAAAGCTGCGGAGGCAAACAACAAGGGATAGTGAGCTTAAGATTTGAGCAGGTAAAGTTGGAGATTGTGCGAAATGCGTATATTTCATCATGGCGTTCCGAAACTTCTGGGCCCACCCTCACATCTTGACCCAACGCCCTGCCCTAGATCCTTCCCCTCGTCCGACGGCCAACGACTTTTGTGCTTCACATTCTTGTCTCGAATGTGTTTGTAATTTCCCTGGAGTGTGTTTGACTTTGACGACTTAAGTTGTAAAACTTTAACATTATCATTTTCACTACACGAGGCCCGGAGACGCGCACAGGACACACGCAGGACACCAGCGGATCCTTGGCACATGTGAGTGCTGCTAGCCGGGAGTCTGCTCCTTCAGATGTCTGTCCCGGGCCCAGACAGACATTTTGATGATGTTGACCTTCGCTACTTTTACTTTCGCCCCCAGGACCGCCATCAGTGCCGTTCGCCTTCTTTTAAAGTTTCCAGCGACCTTAGGATATTGTTGACATATCGCATTACAACAACTAGACGGACAAGGAGACTGCGAAAGAGCCCGACGGAGAGAGCGAGACAGAGAGAGAGAGAGAGAGAGAGTTCATGTCTAACCTTGGCTCGAATTACCAAGTCCCAAACCGATATTTTGGCTGGCTTTGCCTCACATGTGTCAATTAGTTCAATCAGAAGTCGAGCTCCCAGCGACCGCACAAAGCACCCCCGCCGAACCACCCCGATTTGGCATGCAGAGCATCGAATGTCACTTTAAAGGTTTTCTCCAGCCCATTTGTCTCCCCAAAAATACAAAAAAAAAAAAAAAAAAAACAAAATAAACATAAATTGGGTAAATCACGTCAGTAACAACCCTCCTTGATGTAGCTTTTCAGCAGAGCACGTAAGAATATATCAATTAGAAAGATGTATCGCGTTTGAGTCTTTGCATTTAAATTTTTACTATGACCTTATAAAAATTTGGACAACTTTTTAAATATATTTTTTATTATTGTTGTGACTAATTAAAACATAAAATAACTTCTTGAAATGCGCCTTACAAAAGTAAGAAAGAAAAAGTTGCACAAACGTTATAAGTGTTTTTTTGACAAACTCTAATGTAGGTAACCTGGGTAAATGCACCCACCCAGTATATACTTCATGCTCCACTCTAGAACCACGATTTTTTTCTCACACATTCGAAAATCAATTTTCCCGGATGTCTTAGACCATATAAATGTTAACCTGATATTTAGCTTATCGCGAACAATTTGAACGTGCGCCGTAAATTATAATCAAATTGGGAGAGCATTCGAGCCTATTCATGCATTTCCCGTAGCCAATAACGTTATGCAACCGGAGTAAACTACCCCTTATACTGTTATTTTCCCGATTTCCTTCTGAAAGCCAAAAGGTAAACACATCAGCAGAGCACCCTTTGACACGCGTTGAAGTAGTCTCTGCCTCACAAAGACATAATCAGCTCGATTTCGTAAATCTCGACAAGCTGCTTATCTGATGAAATGTGAGCGGAGTTCCAAGGATCTGCATCCGTGATTAACATCTCCAGCCCGTGTTCCGGGGCAGGCATCCGGCCATGAGCTGCTCCGGCTGTCAGGCTGTCAGCCAAACGTGCTGTACCACTCTAAGTACAGTAAAGCCCGACGCGTGCTCCTGTCACTGCTCAGTCGTTGGGGGAGGTCGATCTGGGATCGCAGCCCTCGTCGGCATCGGAAATTGAAGTGTTTTTATTAATTCCAAAGTCGATTTTGCACTGTCTACTTGGGCTTGGAGCATTGTTACGTTTCTGGTCAAGTTGTCATTAGCTTTGTTTCCCTCATGTGGCCATAATTGAAATTCATCGATGGCAGATTTCGTTGCCAGGCTGATTGACAGCTGCGAGCGTGCAGAGATTGACGCTTATTGAATTGACTCATTCGGCGCGGCAACTGTTGCGCCGAGTCGTGTGGAAACTGCGGAAGGGATTGCCGGGATTTGGGTGGGGGCAGCTTAGTGTCAGTCGACATTGTAATCACTCAGGCCTGTCTAAAATTCAAAGTGCTCCATCGACTTGCAAACGAAAAAAAGAAAACCCAGAGATGCCACCCAAGATCCAGCACCGGGACGTGGCTGGGTTCCTAAGTCGCGTTCGCGATTTCTTTCTGGGCCGAACTCACAACACAGGGCACCGCTTCGCAGACACTATCTCTCCACGCACCCAGCCGGCCCCCTATATACCCCGGGGTCCGTCGCAGAGTCTCTTCGCCAACTACTACTACATGAGGGATCCTCGGGGACAGCTGAAGCCGCTCGTCGACTTGATGCAGAAGCAAAAGCCAGAGCCGGCCAAGGAAAAGGCAACTGAGGCGGCCAAGGATGCCGAGCTGGACAGCGATCAAAAGGATCAGGGAGACAAAGCTAAGAAGCTTCCCATACCCGGAAAGGTTCACTCCTGGGAAGGACCAGACTGACCTCTCTGACTTGCTAGTTATGTATTGACATTCCGCCGAAATGAATTAAAGAATTTGTTTGCAAATCCGAGTCGGACATAATTACGTCCTTAGGCAAAACAATTAAGAGGCTGCGCAATGGAGTAAATGCAGGTGGTCGTAAAAACGTAAATCTAATTAGACGGCAGGGCGAAAATCATTTATGGCACCTGCATGAAAATTTAATTAAGCGCACACAATTATCGGCATCAAGCTGCTGGGATAGCTGTGATTCGACGGCCAAAGGGTTCGTCACTGGCCACAACAATAAATTTGCGGGCTTAATAGCATTTAATGCCATCCAAATTTATATTTACAATTTAAACAGGCAATTTGCCTTGCGCTGAGTGGATTATGGGCCATTGTTAATGATGATTGCAGGTCGATTGTTAATTGTCTGGCGCTGCGAAATTTATGCTGATGGCTCTGGCCCATCGATTTATTGATTGGAGTTTGACTTTGGCGCAACATTGTCCACCCTCCCCCGAAAGGACTGCCATCATTCAAACGCGGAGAAATGTAATCAAGTTTTGTGTGTTATGCAAAAAGAAATATTCTCCGTGCCGATGGGGGCGGTCCTCCCCGATTTATTGAAATTACCCTTATGAAGCGGAGACCCAGTTCGACGGGGAGGGTTGTGCTGCGAAACTGCAAAAGGGTGTCAATTGCCTGGAAACTTCAGAATGTCAAGTCAACATGTTGCCGGGCTCTTCACTCGCCAGCAGTTGGCGAAATATGAGCTTCGACTCGATGCGAAACTGTAGCACATTTTTATGCGATTGTTATCCGCACTTATTTTCTCGAGTGTGTGTGGGCGTGGGGCCGGCTTGGCTGGTTTTTATTACCTCATATGAATGGCAAAGTTCGGAACAATTTATGCATTAGATCGTTGCGACCACTGTGCCACTTTGGAGGCCCGCTTTCTGGCCAGCAAGGGCAATCAGCAATGCTAATTCCCCAGCATTCCGTCTGGGCGCACTCAGAAAAATGTATCCTAAAAATCCGATGCCCACCAAGCACACACTTCCGCATCCTTTCAGCCCGCCCTCAAAGCCACATCCAACCATTGGGGTAACCGAAAAATTGCCTCTCAGATGACGACAGCTGTGCGGCAAAGTCGCAGGATGTCAACGCTCCCGCCGCAAAATGCTTCCCAATCAGAGACGCGTAATTAAAATATGTACAAACAGACCGAAGGGAAAAGTCCCATGTAAGAAAACACCGAGCGGAGCAAACTTTGTTTGCTTTGCGTGTTTTCCTATAAAACCGAGAGCAAAGCCAAAGCAACAAACAGCAGCAGCGACAGCGGGAATCACGGCCGCGCAATAATAACAAGAAAAACATTTGCATAAAGAAACAAACAGTAAGGGGAGGGGAGTGGGTCCCGCGCCCAACTCGAGCTTCAAGCGGAAGTTAATGAGAGCTGGACTCTGAGATGGGAGCGTGACACGGGCTGCACGAGTTGGAACTGAACCTTTGATTACTTTTAAGTAATGAGTCTCCTTGTGACAAATATAGATTCCTTTAAATATTTCGTGTGCCATTTTTGAGGTTTATTTTCGCAATTTAACTTACCTATAATAAAAAACTGGCTTTAACTATAGCCTTCCCAAATCCCGAAGCTTTCGATCGTGTCACGGATGGATCTCGGCCTTACGCTGAGGGGCAATCTAAAAAGTGAAATGCTCTCATAGCAAAATCACTTCATTTATGCGACATTTGTAAGGGGAGCCTGACCGGGCCTTGGCCAGAACAGAACACAGCTATTCGCCATATGCAACGTGGGCCCCGAGGCAATACGGATGTTGTCTCCACGCCCGACACCAAACTTTGCGAGGAACTTGCCGCCGTAGAGCAGGCCAGGGTGGGTGACAGTCGTGTAAAAGTTGATTATTTTTTAGCAGGCATTGCGGGCTGGGAGAAGCGCAGAGTGAGATTGTCGCTAGTACAGTGAATAATGACTTTTGCCACCGTTCGCCAAGCGAGCTGCCTCCGGCCAAGTTAACGTGTTTTTTTATCTGTCGCCCGCCCGAAGTCGGGGGAAGGGCCTTAGCTTTTGGTTTTCCGGCTCCTGGCTCCTGGCTCTCGGCTTCTGTATCCTGGGTCGTGGCTCCCCCTCCACCTCGCACTCCGCTGTTGTCGCAAAGTTATGCAGGCTCATTAAGTTGTTGAACAGTTTAGAGAGAGAAAATTGTCAGCTTGCTTAATTTGCCCGAGTTCGGCTACGGGCCGAGGGCGGCGGGGCGGGGGACCGGAACTCGAGTATAAACAAAAGACTTTCTCGCTGCGGCCCGCCTTTGTCCTTGTCCTGGTCCGGGGGTAGTAGCTCACGGGAGTGTTTAATGAAATGAATTTTAAGAGAGAATTTATTATTTTGTCCTTAAATGAAATGGAAAGTGCCAGGCGCCCATTGACTGAAGTAGAATGCGGATGTAATTAAGCAAGGATTTCCATGGGTCCCATGTCCGATAAAAATGGAATTTGAACCAAGTTGACTTTTAACCGCCGAGAATGCAGTTATCAATAAACTGAAAATTTAATTAAAATGTCTTATTAAAAATCAATTCAACTCCACAGAAACAGAAATGGGGTTGCAGATGTGCAGAACGATAAAGGTCTTGAAATTTAAATAGCCTACTAGAAAGATAACACTTTAAAAATAAAGGCGATATGGTCAACAATACATCCAACAAACCATTTTTTTCTGAAAAATCTGATAAGTTTAATTTGCGTTGTACTTATTGACACAATTTTTGTTGTTTTAAAATTGCAGCTAGTTAAAAAAAGGATCAGCGCAAATGGCTCTTTGAAACGATTGTTCCAATCGATATTTCATAAATCAAAGTATGTATGATCAACTATTTTTAAAGGTAAACTTTCTCAATGCTCATCGTCTCAGCTCAGCCACCGAGGAACATATTATATATTTGCTAAAAAAGGATTCTTTGCTGACTCTAGGCCTAGTAATGATAAGCCTATGGTATGAAGGCTTTAAAATGCTTGTTTTGGCCTTTGTTTAAGAAATATTTAAATTTTGAATTGTGGATCAATAACCTGCAATCAGAATACATGGAATTCTAATTATTTAAAATAAATGCTGAGATGTTAAACAAAATCAATAGATTCGAATCAAGGATTTTGTGCCCTATATTTTCCCTGAACTTGTTTAATCATAAAATTACTAAAATGCACTAGGTACATACATAAAAATATATCAGTATACATCTCGGCTAAAATTCTATGAAAAGCAAAATTGTAACATTAGCTTTAATGAAACAAAATGTTAAGGCAATAAACCACTCTAAATTATATAAAATAAATAAAATCAATAGGTCAACATTTTGCTAATAATAGGGCGTATGTACAAAATTGGCAATTCCCACAATATTACGAAACACGAAAACAACAATTAAGTTATGACTATTCTATTTTGGTTAAGTTTAAATTATCCATTAAATTATAATATCATATGAAACAAAATGGAGGTTTTTTTTAAATGTAAGAAATATTCTAGCAAGCTTTTTAGTGTATTGTGTCAGGTTGTGGAAATAATTACCAAACCCCATAAAGATTGTCAAGAGCGCGTCATTATACTTGTATAAAATTCAGACTATAAAATCATCACATCAAAATGTTTATAATAAGTTCATTTTACATTTTAATTAAAATTGTATGTTCTTAATTACCTTTTAAGTTTTAGTGTAATCTAAATCAATGTTTCCTTTAGTGACTATTAATTGCTAAGACGTTTGAGTTGCGCCATTGCGAAAATTTAAATAAATAAATAATTAAATTCAAAAAAA
>JAEIIL010025096.1:0-27222 GCA_018905715.1 Drosophila lini | reverse complement strand
TTGCCATTTATTCTTTTTAATAAATAAATACTAATTCAATACAAAGATTTAAGCTTGCAAATTATAATTTATTTAAAGTTTCAATAACAACTTCTAAGTACAATCTAAGTGCTAATCAGCAGCTGAGAGTAATCCTAGCCCCAGGCAGCTGTTCCAAGTCGTGCAGTGTCCTCGTCGGCGGCATGGCTCTTAGTTCTTGCTGGGATTAGCCTGAATCCAGGCGATGGCACGGACGATAGCCTCTGGGATGGGGGGAGGAGTGGGCAGCAGATCGCTCTGGGGCTGGTATCCGTTCTCGTCGGCTTTGTAGGCCACTCGGACATGGACGCCCTCAGGGGAGACCCACTCGAAGACGCCGTCTATGTTGCCGTGCACATCGCCGGTGGAGGAGGCAGCCACGCCGTTGTCCAAGGCCAAACGGGACACGAAGCCATCGGGATTGACTTCGTTGACCAGCTCTTTGACCTCGACATTGGCATTGGCGGCCACCAGGGCGGCAAGGGAGCAGACGAGCAGCTAGGATAATCCAGGATTAGGCGGTGTGATATCCATACATCCTTTCGATATACTTACGATCTTGAACATCTTGATTTGGTTTGATTGTCTGACTAGAAAGCTTGAGAGACTTGTGGAAATATGCCCGCAAATATCGGCTTATATATGTTTTAGAACCCATTCCGAACCAAAGGCTGATGCAATATGCGTCTCTAATGAAGTCAAGATGATTTGGCTTCGTCTGCGGGCAATAAAAGTCGTCTGGCACATTGTGTATTTTGCATATGTTGCATGCAAATTAGTTCACTTTAAAAAATATTCTACAACTGGCTGCGAAATTTGCTATGATTTAAGAACTTTGAATTTGAACTTGAACACTGATTAGTCGATGAGCCTAAGGAGCCCCAATGGCTATGAATAATTCATGAGATTATTAATTGTGCTTTGTAATATTAATTTTAAGCAAAATACAATTTCCTTTGAACACCTTAATCTCGTTGGTTGTTGCCTAGTTTTCGGAGCCATAGGCTTATTTGAGTGAATGACTTCAGTCGGCAACTCTGGCTTAAAGCTTTAACCGTTTGATAATTTTAAGGGGCAATGCTTAAGTTAAACAGTGACTTCGTTAATATTGGGAGGGTTCATTTCCTATTTAATAATAAAAAAAAAAATTATGTTCTATTTATTTTATAAATTTCTAAAATGAGTAATAGGAGTAATCTTAATACCAAATAATTCTTTATGAAGTAATAAATATTTGTCTCCAATCGATTGACATTTTCGTACAAGTTACATTAGAAGTTACTACCCTTATTCTCTCCTATGAAAATCCCAATAAAGTCCTTTCCTATCCTCACTTGGTAATCCGCCAAAGTCTCGACTAAGACGAAACGTCATCGATGGTCTCGGAGTCCCCGAAACCAGTACGGAGCCGCCCCTCGAAAAAATCTGCTGAAGCATGTTCCATTTCGGATTCAATTCCGAGAGCCAGAGACTCGTTTTTTGACATTTTGTCTGGCCGTGTGTCAAGTGGCGAATTTATGGGCTCTGGCTTTTGTTGGCATTATAATTATGAGCAGTTTGTGCACCCGATAACTTAGCATTGGCCAGAAATATAAGTAATTCGTTTTTGGGAAGCAACTGGATCAAGAATCATATATAAGGCCTGCACCGGACCACAGTTAGTTATCAGTCAACGTTCGTTCTCGACCAGACAGAAATCAGCCAAAATGTTCAAGTTTGTGAGTGGCTTACAGGCCGACATGGAAGTCTACTTGCTAACTAATGATGATTCCTCTCTCTCCAGGTGATGATCCTCGCCGTTGTGGGAGTGGCCATGGCCATTGCCCCAGTGTCCCGCTCCGATGATGTCCACGCTGAAGTTCTGCACCGCTCCGAGGATGTCCGTGCCGATGGTTTCGACTCCAACCTGCAGACTTCCAACGGAATCGACCAGTCCGCCAGCGGTGATGTCCATGGCAACATCCACGGCAGCTTCGCCTGGATCTCGCCCGAGGGCGAGCACGTGGACATCAAGTATGTGGCCGATGAGAACGGATATCAGCCATCGGGAGCCTGGATCCCCACTCCCCCACCAATCCCGGAGGCCATTGTCCGCGCCCTCGCCTGGCTGCAGGCTCACCCCCAAGCCCCCGAGCATCCCCGTCATCACTAAGGCCCGTCACCCTGAACCCGGATCGCTCCACGGACTACTGTTCTCTCGACCCATACCCCCCTAGTTGTTTAGCTGTACTTCTTGACTTTCAAAAAAATACATGCAGATGCTTACATAAGTAACGAAATTGATTGGATTTTTTACTTTCTTATGCTTAAGATTTATGGTGGGGTTCTAAACGTGGATTTTTATACCGTACAGGGTGTTGAAATTTTGTCCCAGGTTTTATTGAAGCTTGTAAAGCAGTAAAGAAGTAACATCTGACCCTATAAATCAAATATATTATTGATTAGCATCAAAAGCTGACTTCATCTAGCCAAAGCCAAAAAATTATCATATAAAAATATGAATAAATAACCATTTAAAGAGATAAAATATTTCAGGTCTTCTTGAGGGGTTTTATGATTTTATTTAGTGAAGTACTCATTTCCGACCCTATAAATCATATATATTCTTGATCAGCATCAACAGCCGAGTCAAACTGGACAAGTCCGGCAAAAAAAAAAAAATTATAATTTTTTGAAAATTTTATAAGGGGTTACATCATTAAAATTGTCAAAAATTGATAAAAATTTTAATTTTTTGAAACTTAAAATTCAGTATGCTGATTAATTAAACTAATCAAAACTAGCACAGAAAAGCTTTCCGAATTGAAATTAATGCACTTTTGGCTTAGTTATGATACATTTTCATGATTAAATTGCAAGCTGCAAGGGTATAAAAACTTCGGTTTATTAAATTACATTCTTGTATATATTCATTAAGTATTGTTAATTAACCATATAGACCAAATTATATATCTGAGTTCTTATAAATAATGTATGAAACCAAGGCAAAAGTAAAATTTATTTTGTTTCGGTTGAATTATTGTGTGGGTTTCTCTTTAAATACAAAAAATATAACTTTTTCTGACCACAAATTGTCTTAAAAATGTTAAATGGCAGCTATACATTACCCAAAGTTTATTAGAATAACTGAATGTGTCATTAAATAATTAATTAGCCTGCTAAGTACTCACAACTCTACTTTCCTTCTCTTTTAAATTAAATGAAACAGACTCTTTGTATCTCTTTAAAAAACAATATAAACTAAGAGAAGAAGAATTTAGCTAAAAAAAGAACAATTTAGCAAAAAATCATATCTAAAACGCAGTAAAGTACTAAAGAGAATCGATAGCCAAGGTGGTGCAAAATAAATAAAACTTAATGGGCGACAAGACATTGCCTCTAAGAAGCCGCTGATTATCTTTTGAAGTTGACGTAGAAGAATCATGGTGGTGATGACTACAAAAGTGGTTCACGGTTTGACAATGTCAATTTGAAGCTTATTTTAAGGAGGGAGGAGTCGATGCAGAGGGAACTGCTGAACTCGTTTGGGGCTCGGGATGCCACTCGACCCGTTTGCCCAGGCTTTATTGATGCGAGTGTTTTATTTTAGCATCTATTAAGCGATAATATATAGTACTTATCCCGTTGTTTGGCAAATGCCATGTGACGATTCTTGCCAAGTGGGTGCGGTGCGGGCGCATCCCATTACTCAGATCCGCAGTTGAATGCATCGATGTAGCGATTTGTTATGGCCTGGCCTCGGTTCAGTTCTAAGATATAAAAAGGCTTTGCCATCCCAGAGACAGTTATCAGTCAACGTTCGCCACCGACCAGACCGAAATCAGCCAAAATGTTCAAGCTTGTGAGTTGGATAATCCGTTCGCAGGACCCTCTCTAACTAGGGTATATTCCCTCCTTCCCAGGTGATGCTCTGCGCCGTTCTGGGACTGGCCCTGGCCAGCCCTCTGTCGCCCCATGCCCTGGAACATGCTGTCGGCCGCTCTGAGGATGTCCACGCCGACGTCGTGGCCCGTCATGACGATGTTCGTGCCGATGGCTTCGATTCCAGCCTGCAGACCTCCAACGGCATCCAGCAGTCGGCCAGCGGAGATGTCCACGGCAACATCCACGGCAGCTTCGCCTGGATCTCGCCCGAGGGCGAGCATGTGGACATCAAGTATGTGGCCGATGAGAACGGCTACCAGCCATCGGGCGCCTGGATCCCCACTCCCCCACCAATCCCGGAGGCCATCGCCCGCGCCGTCGCCTGGCTGGAGTCTCATCCCCCAGCACCCGAGTACCACCACTAAGCCTCCATTGAAAGCGGATCGCACCACGGACTGTCCCCCGGATACCTTACGACCTAGTTGTTTAAGCCTCTAACTGATTTTTCCAAATACATGCAATTTGTTTACGGCAGTAACCAAAACGTGGGCTTGACTTTGGCTTTGACAGCGGAGAGTGTAACGGATTTTTTTTAAACTCGTTCAACTCGTTTCAAAGCGCTCTTGAATTTCGCTTTCAGTTCGCTTTTTGGCTTTTTAGCACATTGGCGCAGCAGGGATCAAGATGAACCGATTTAAGTGTAAATAACGGAGTGGAAACTCGTTTTTTGGGTTCCATAAAAATGGGGGTACATATATGGGCTAACAGATGTATTGATTACTGATTGATTTAACTTCATAAACAAAAGATTGAACTTAGACTTAAGCAAACAAAAGGCTTAAAAAGTAACACTTGTTAATTTATTTTTAAACTCAATCTCACACCTAATCCCCCTTTTGACTTAGATTATAAATATATTCTAGTCTTTTTTTTAATTTGTTATTAGTTGAAATATAAATTCATTATGCCAAAACTCGAGAACGTTTTCACTTTATGTTCACTGAAATATATAATTATCTTCCATTAACCTTACAATATTTATATTAAAGTATTATAAACGAAATATTTAATAATCCATTATTATCTCAGTCAACAAACTTCCTTGGCCTTTATTTTGAATTTAATTCAATTCAAAATTTTTGCATTTAAATTTCCTTCTAAACAGCTGATCGAGAAAACTTGTTCGCCAAAGGCAGCATAAATTGAATATGCCCCAGATTTTAATAGAGCCTGTCGAAAAGGCAACCTGAACACTTTCGGCCATTTGTCTTGGCAGAACCCGGTTGCCAATGCAGATTAAATGGGAATCAAATTAGAAATTGAATGACAAAAAGCGCGAGCTCACAAAATCAAAACAATAAAGATGAAATTTGTCGCCAAGCAGCTAATACAATGCATTAAACTGTTTTTATTTTGCAATAACAAAGATCTCAGAGAGAACGGGTTGTGAACCAGTTCTAAATATTATACAGCGCCACTTACCATCTGGGGTAAGTCTCATCCTCAACACAACACCTTTTAGATCGAAATAAAAACTTAAACATTTTCTCTTCTGAAGAAATAAATAAATATTTTTGAGTATTAAAATGCTGAGTTAGAAATTTAGAACAAGAACCTTAACTAATAATTTGTAAACCCAAGTAAGGATTATTTTTATCTATATTCAAGTGAGCCTAAGTATAAGATTAAGTCTAGCCTGTGGATAATCTATGTAAATATTTGCCTTTTCAATTAACTAAGAATGGAAACAAATACATATTATTTTTGCTAACGAGAATGTAGCTATTGCTAACTGCATCTAATTAATGTTGAAATGTTAAGCTGCTTCTTAATAAATCCTTCCTTCCACCACAATTCGAGGGATGTAAATGAAGAGTTTGCTGCTCGTAAGTTTTCGCCAATAATGCGGTTTCCATTTGTCGGAAAATACGCTGTGGTGGCTTGACTCTGTAAATGTAATTAAGTAATTGCCACCAGACACGTCGCAGCTGAAGGGGGGAAAGTATTTTGCACAATTAACAGAATAGTTTATTGTTCGCACTTTCTGTTCTCTATAACTTTTCCCCCGACATTTAGCTGCTTCTCTCCAATATTTGTGCACCAGTTTCTCCTTTATAAATATAATGAGCAACCTCTGGCCAAATGCAGCTGCTATCCTTTTATGCAGTGAACAGAACTGAGTTCGCCCAATTAATTAATAAAAATCAAATTGTAAAAGCGTGTGAAATCACCAACTGACGCTATAATTCAACGTAAATATTTCCAAAAACCATCAGCCCAAAGTAGCTAGCATAATGGCCATCAAAGGTCGAATTAGTGAATTCAATTTGCTGCAGGTAATTGGCCACAAATAAAATGAATAGAAATATGTGCTGACAGACCGCAGCACGCACAGTTTGGATTTGTGCACATGTTTCGAATAAACATTTGTCTACGCCCCAGCTATTTTGACAATAATTAAATGCTCATTTAAGACGGAACTGCCTCAGGCCGCACAGATACACAGATACACAGACACACAATGCGGCTGCCCAATTCCACAAATGTGGATAAATAAGTACACTAATTAATAAGCGCTTTGATGCATAGTTTCTATTATTACAGGCTTTGTATTTGTTGTTTGTAAATGATCAATTTGATGCTAATTATGGAATCCATTTCGCGGACAGCCGACATTTGTTTGTTGATTAGAAATGAGTTGCGTTTTCGATTACATTGGTGTGAACTGTTCCTCCGAGTGTCGAGCGGCATGGACGGGCCAATCAAGTGCCCCGCGGCATGGCAAGCAGCCTGGCGTTCCAGCTGGACACGCTTGGACCAACTCCTGGCAGCTCCTCCTCCTCCACCCCGTCCGCTCGACTAGCCTCCACTCACTTGCCGAACTTCAAGCCAACTGAAAAGAGAGAATAAAAAGAAAGTGGACAGGTGAGAAAAAAAAAAGAATTAATGAGAAGTCTTATAATTAATAGGGTTGTAATTAAACAGGTTGCGTTCGCCTTTCTTACCTGCCGAACTGCGTGGATTCCTGAGCTTGGAGGGCTTTTTGCGCAACTCCGAGGGACCCAAACCCAAACCGCCGCTCGTTCCTGGTCCATGGGTGTCTATCTGCATGCTCTCATCACTGTCCGAAGCCTGGCTCTTCAGCACCTTCTTTAGATTAATGAGCTGCGGGCGTTAAATAATTTATTTAGTATTCAGAAAAGGATTATAGTTTAGCTCACATCCTGCTCGACGCGCTCCTTGTTCAACAGTCTCTTGGATTTCTCGGCATTGGCATACTTGATCTGCATTTCAATGCAGTTGGAGACGCTGTCGCAGGAGTTGACCCACGCCTGGAGAGTCTCCACAATCTGACCCGTGTAGCCGGGCGGGATGTCCCGCCCCTGGGCGTAGTCCACCTCCAGAATGCGCGTGTTCTGGAACAGCTTTCCATGAATAATGTCTGTGCAAGGGAAAAATGGCGAGAAAATAAGAAGTTTTCTAGAGTTCCAGTTGTCAACTTTCTTCTGACTAATTGCCCAGAACGAACAGTGTCCAAAGTTGGCCAAAGTGTCGCCTCAAGTGGCAGTTCTGGAGTGCACTCAAGGATGCCAGAGAGCAACAAGTTCGTGCTGGCTGCCTAAGCCCAGTGTGGTACAGTTGCCGCAAAAGCAGCCCCTGAAACTCACACCAAGTGCACACTAATAACCGACAGCAGCAATATCGATATATGAAGCATTTTAACAAGCATGTCTGGGCTCTCTCGGCAAATAAAGGCAGAAATAATTTGTGAAAGGTAGAGACATTTGTAAATAAAACCATTTACCATTTCTGCAGGTAAAATTGGTTGATTGGATGATTGATTACATTCCTCTTAAAATAAAATAAGAGCAACATTGTTGCAGCAAACCAGTTTTAAACTTTAAGATTTCCCAAAATCAACTCCAGAATTATTTATAATACCCACTCCCATCCTCTCCAGCTTTTAACCAAAAATACTCAATCAATCCCCCCTAATGATATCCATAAAAGTTAACTCAGCCGACGCTCCATCAATTAAACTGATTAGAAAATGGCTAGATGAGCGCAAATTCAACAGACCGCCGGAGATGGGAACAATTAGGTAAATGGATGCTGCAGTTCCATAAAACAATAATATACACAGCAAATCCCTCACCGCAAATTCCCAAAACGGTACCAACAACATTGCGGTGGCCAGAGACACGTCCGTTGTGTAATCGAAAACAAACGTTTTAACTTTTGTTTTGGATACTTTGCGGCCATCCCAGTAAGCCGAGCAGTCGAGTGGCTTTGGGGGCGATTAGCTTTGTAGCCTCGCTCTCCGACTCCTGCTCCTGATCCTGTTGTAGCTCGACTCCTACTCAATTACCAAAATTCCGCCCAAAGGGCCTAATCCGCCAAATGCAATTTGATGCGACGACGGTCGACAGCCAGAGTAGTTTGGGTAATTAATTTGAAATCGTTCGAAACACTTTGATACTGTTGTTGTCGCTCTGCGGGGATTAGAATTTATAACAGGCGGATTTGGGGAAACGTTTTCATCCGATGCTGACAGGATTGTGGACTGGTCCCAGGATGCAATGCTGCTCCTAGCCGGGAATGAACTATGGCCCCGGGCCCAAACTTTCCCGAGCTAAGCTAAGTGACAGTCCCCAGACTTTTGGTCGTGACTTGGCCCAAGTTAAGTCTTTGAGCGCCTTTTGCCTTTGACTTTACGACCGCCTGCGTCCTTGAGCCGCTGCACAGGAGCAGGACCAAGTTTCTGTGTTTATGGCGCACCGTCTAAGGTTCTTTAAGCCATAAATATTCACTCAAATATGCCGGGAATCTCCACCCGGAGATTCAATTCCTTGCGATTCAGCTCGACAATTTGTCAAACACTTTTCTAATTAGCTAGAGGGGCTGGCGCAAAAATGTTTATTGATTTGACGCCTTCAAGTGCGCCTCAGAATAATTGGAATTGGAAAACGTGGCGGAATTTCCGCATTCCAGGCTGCGGCCTAAGCCGCAAGTTCTGTAAAATTCGTTCGGCTTGCCGGCGTTGACATGTGTCTTGTATTTTCACCCATCTGTGCGCCTGCTGTCGCGTGCGTGAAATTCAACGCCAGAGCAATCAATCATGCTTACAGCTCCGCCCGCAAAATTGCGCAAAAAGCTGTTGACTGACGGACAGCACAGGATGAATGCACGGACCGGCGGGCACGAGGCGATGATGTCAAGCCGCCGCCGGCTGCGGTTCCGTGGTTCTGCGGACTGCTGATGGAAATCAAATGGTTGCGGAGGCTATGCTTCCACAGATAAAATGCTGAATAAATGCATGGCCACTGACCACACAAAACAGAAACCACTGAAACCACAACTGGGTATGTCCTTTGGGAGCCACAGCAGCCACCTTTAACTGTGGGATCTGCTTTAACATTCCGTTGCTTACTTAACCCTCTAAAAGAAGTCCCCAAGTCTCGCTCTTTTTTTTTGTACTTTGCACCTGTCTCTGACAGCTTTGGCAACTCGGCAGACAGCCCCCTTACCTGGCCCAAATAAAATAGAAGTTATTAATTGAAATTTTACACAAAAACCGAACGACAGCGGCAGGCAAGGACAATGCCACAGGACCAACTTGGTTGAAAGAGGCATGTCACCCATATAGTGTTGCCCAGATAGCTAAAAGTTAACCAGATTGAAAGTCTAAGCAAAACCATTAAAGTGAACTTATGTTTAACTAATAATTATTAGTACTTAATGTCTTATTTAAACCTGTATAAACCTTATCTAACTATAATATTCCTAATTTCGTGATTGTTTTTGCTAATAAACCGCATTTTCTGTAGTCAACAGCTGCCACCAGTGGACCACACACACTCCGCCGATGACCGCAAGTGAGCGGGCTGGAAACTTCTGCCATCAATATGAGGTGGTGCAGAGAGCTGCGGGAAAGTTTTCACGTAAAACTGACAAAGTGCTCGACACACCCACGCACTCGGGGCCCTCGAAAAGTTTTCCCGGGCCAAGTTGGTAGTGCAGCAGGACCGCAGGCGCCGAAAACGGTGCAATCAGAAACAGCAGCTGCAAAGTCCAAGGGTCCTAAAGGCTCGCGTCCCGATAGTCTAGGGGGAAGTAAGCCGAAATTATCTCAGAGCTGCTATTGAGCTTTTGAGCAGGCAGCTTTGTGGCCTGGATGCCGGCGTTAGCGGTTTTTCAATTAGGTAAACGGGCTTGGCAATGCAGCCGCTTCAAGGCTGCCTGAAAGCCAAAATCTGTATGCTGTTAATTAACCGATTGCGAAAGGGGTTTCCCCCTTTTTTTTCCCCGCAAAAAGTGTTATGTGAAAGTGCAAATGCGCTTAACCTTTTTCCATAAACAACGCGACACACAAATCATACTTCTCCCGCTTTCTGCATTGCAAATCCCCACGAGAGCCGGAGAGCCGCTTTCGAGCACCCTGAATTATGCGAAACTTTCCTTTGACACACAAAAGAAATTAAAGAACTGTACGCCCCCCCCCTAAAAAAGTAAGGAAAAACTACAATAAAGCCGGCACATTCCGCGACACATTTTGCAATTCTCTGCAACACACAAAATACCGAAAATACAACAAAAAAAACCTACACACGCATAGCAACCCATGAGTGGAAATAGAGGAAAACTCGGCAAGGCAGCTTTGCTGGGGTTCATAAAAATGTTTTGCTTATTTTGTTGGGCTTCTCCGAATTCTGCTACTTTTGCCAAGGCAGCTGGGGAAATATTTTGGAAGTTGTAAGGAAATTAAAAACCACGTAGCTGACAGGGAACAGTATCTGGAAATGGAATGCCAGCACAGCCCAGGCAGTTATCCTTGGAGGATGGGTTCCTTGAATGCAGGCGAACTAGCTGCATGTCTATAGAATTTTTCTCGGGGGAAATGCCTTCGCTCCGCTTTATTGGGGCACGTTCTGTCCTTTACTTTCACAAAACTTGGATAAACTAACTTGCCGAAGAAAATAATCAGACGAGGTCAGGTGTTAAAATTGGAAACTTTTCGCTGGTTTCTAAACTATAATTGAATAGGGTTTCGCTAGATTTAAGGGTATTATTCCTGCAATCAGCCCTGAATATACATAATTCTTTTGTGAGCCGAATCAATCACGATCCAGGACGCTAATGGAACCAGTCGAAATAAATTTCAAGCGAATTTCAATTATAGCAGGCATTTAATTACCATATTCCCAGCCCAGACGCCGCCCCGCGAGACAAATGATGCTCTAATGGGATGACCTGGAATCGCGGACAAGGAGCTCTTCCACCCTCCACCCGCCGCCGGCTAATGGCGGGCCTGTTTCCAGCTCCACCGCGCAACTACATTAAATTGCGATGTCAGATTACGGCGCCTAATAGAACGCAATGATTTCGCATTCCGCCGGGCATCAGCATCAGCATCGGCATCAGCATCTGGCACTTGGCCTCCTTGCCACTCCCAGTGATGCCCTAATGATGGCTATCATAACATAAATCTTGGCCGGTGCGGGGGGAATTTATTTGTCTGTTCATCGCCTGGATTTGGAAAGCAATTAGAGGAGGGTGGCCAGGTGAAGAAGCCCCGCTACGAGGTGTGGTCCTAGCTGCTCCTGGGGAAAAGTTATTTATGGGACAGATGGCGTTGAGTTGTCACTTTATTTGCTTGGATAATGGACGGCGATGGGTCCATTAAAAACTGCTGAACGCTATTTGCTTTCTGGCCCTGCCCTGAAATATGTTTTTGGCCTTGTTTGGCTCTATACTTCAAGTGGACACTTGTCGGGCACCGCTTAAAACCCCAACACTAACCAAAAATTCCCCTGAAGGGCACTCTGGCCCGCCCTGCTTCTGTTTGTTTTCGTTTTTGGCCATAGATCTAAGGCTAAAGCTCAAAAATCAACAGCACGAACCAGCTTAGCACCACATTCGGGGCTGAGAAGTGTGCTTACACGCTCTCCCAGCTCGCCAGCTCGCAGCTCCCCGATGTTTGGGCCCCGGCTTCCGGGTGTTGCGTTTGATTTACGGCTTTGAGCAGATATGAAGAACGAGTCCGGAAGTACAAGTGGAAATTGTGTAAAATATGCAGCTCCCAGTGCCAGCGCAATATGATTGATTCGGCCGAGGATTCAAGGATGGCAAGAGGATGCACAACAGCGTACAACGTGCCATTACCAATATCAGGCAGAAGTAGCAGGCACAGGTCCCTCGTTTTGGTTACAAGGAAAGAAGCTAATTTCGGGAAGCCGAAGTTGCTATACCCTTGCAGTTTGCAAGTGGATCAGGGGGCCGAATTGGAAATCGATACTAACTTAGTGAAAAAGCTATTAATTTTAATTCGGAAAGCACATTAGTTTTTTTAGGTTGTAGGGAAAATCGAAACTTAAAATTTTCATAACTTAGCCAAAAAAGCATCAAATTCCATTCGGATAGTTTGTCTATGCTAGTTTTTACTACGTTAACAAATTTGAATACTAAATTTGAAATTTAAATTTTTATCAATTTTTAACAATTTTGACGATGTAACCCCTTATAAAATTTTGAGAAAAATGAAAAGAAAAAAATTTCTTCCAGGCATGGCTAGAAAGATTCCCCTGTTTATGCTGATCAGGAATATATATGATTTATAGGTTCGCAAATGACTCCTTCACTAAATAAAAACATATTACCCTTCAAGAAGAACGGAAATATTTGAAATCTTTTAAAGGGTTAAAGGGAAAATAAAATTTAAAAATATCATAAACCAAAAAACAATCAAATTCCAATCGGAAAGTTTGTTTTTTATACTTTTAAAAGCTGCATACTTAATTTTAAATGTAAATAAATCAAAATTTCTGTAAATTTTTAACAATTTTGACAATTGTAACCCATTTAAAAATGTTGAAAAACATGGACATTTCTAGAAACACTCGGCTTTTGATGTTGACAATAACATTTAGTAAGAAGAGGTACTTTCAAGCTCTAACATAATTATTCTTCAATTTGTATATCCCAAAAAAAGGCAGCTTAAAAATAAATGTGCTCTTAACGAAAGCCCTCTCAATAGCCAGCCAACTTTTTTTTATGTGGCAATTAGGGAAGTTCGACTGTGCAAGGTCGGCGAGGCATGATTTCAGAAAGGAAATCATCGAGGCAAAAGTGTTCATCCAGCTGACGACGCCGAGGCTGGCGAGAAAAAAAAAAAACAGTTTGCCCGCAGGAACGAGCGAGGAGAATCAACTGGTGGCGCATCGGAACGAGTGGCTTAATGAATCTGGTCCGGGTCTCGGCCTCCTGCCTTCTACCTCCTCGGCCCAATTGTTTTCGTTTGCCAGGATGCGCCAGCTGTCGCGGCTAATCAAGTGCACTGCCCCAAGCGGGTGGTGGTTGCTGGGTGGTTGGGTGGCCTAGGAGAAAGCCGGGTGCTAGGTTTGGGCTGGGCCCAACCAGACCAGACTCTGCGAGCGGAGCTGCTTTCACAGCTGCTGGGCTCCAGGCGCCGACGCAGAAGCGCTCAAAAATGCTAATTGAACGAAGGAGTCGCAAACGACTCGGTGGGAAGTGGGGAAAAATTAGCATTTAATTTAATTATGCGAAAATAGAAAGGGAAAGTGTAGAGCCGAGTGACTTGTCGGGATAGACGCAAACGTGGGGAACAGCTCCCGCACTCTGCTTTGACAATAATATGTGACACTCTCGTGTCTTGTTATTTTGATTGAGTTAAAATTAAGGAAATATGCATATGTGTATGGTGCAAGACGGAAATCTAATATATGCATGTGTTGAATTTATCAAAAAATGTTTTAAATACTTGAATTACCTTTGAAACTCTATCGAGTATTCTTAAAACTCGACTCCAATCTTTGTATTAGCTTCTCAGATACTATTTTCCCTACCAGACACTCTCTTAACTATTCAAAACAAAGACCCACTCAATAAACAACAAATTACAAATAAGAAAAGCGCCTCTCGAGGAGCTCTAACAGGAAAAGCCCTTCTCAATTCAAACCACTCACCTGCATAGATGGCCTCGATGATAATGTCCTCCAAATGACGCACGTTATCAATGTCTAGTTCGCTGAGCAGCAGGGCGTAGGGGATGCTCTTGGCCTTAATGGCCAGGGAGACGATGGTCAGGTGCTGCAGCTTTTTCTGCATGGCGGGGCTGAGTTCTATGAACTTTTCCGGCTGTGTGCGGTACTCCTTGTAGGTGCCATAAGCGAACAAGTTGAGGGTCTCCAAATATTTGGCATCTGGTCCATCCTTTAGCTGTGTTTTGGGGTACACCAAGAGATTACAAAGCCAAGTTGGATAATTATACAAAACAAACCAGCGCCACTGAGGGTTCCGCGAGTAATTCGCCGAAAACAAAGACATTTGGTGCCTCCAGAGCCTGGCGAATCACGTCCAGCAGTGCGGCGCCATTTGCCGACTTGGCCAGCACGCAGAACTTCTCCAGGAAGGTTTCCTTGCTCTTGCTAGGTTCCTCGTTGCCGAGCAGCATGTCCTGCGTCATTTTTGGTACAGAAACTGTTTTAATTTACACTGTTTTTCCGGATTGTTTTGTTTTTGCAAAGATATTGGCGAGCAGTGTGACCGTAGGTTAAGTCGCAAAGAAAACCAAAACCTAGCCGGTATAACCGAGTCTGGTCACATTCGAACGCGAAAACCTGTAGCTGGTAACATTGGAAAGCTGACTGCCATAAAACTTGGCGGCACATTTGAATTTGATTAAACCGAGCTAAATATTCTCTTTTAGCAGCTCACCTTGCTTGGGTTTACTTTAATTCAACCTTTTCCCCTCTTATCATTATGTTCATTATTATGTTATACTCTTTAGGGACTTTAACTCTCTAACTCCTTTGTTTTTACAGACACGGCCCAACACATTTACAGGCACCTTGCAAAATGTTTCCACATTATGCTTAAATTGTGGTATCCTCATTTTAAAACACTTTTCGCACCACATTCGCCCTGCAAACACACCCCACCCGGGGGCAGTGGGCGGTGGAAATGAGGGAAAAACGTAAAAAAGTCAGGGAAAAAAGGAAAGGGATGAGCCTTAAGAAAATATATTCCTTGAGCCACTTTCGGCTGCCAAAACTTTGCGCCAGCCACACTTGTTAATATTGCTTCGGGGGGTGGGGGGCGAGAGAGAATATAAAAAAAGGCGCAGGGTCAAAGTTGAAAACCCTTTATCGTGTCTGGGGGGTTGGCCACCACCCCTCCGTATGGGATTTGCCTGCTCATCGATTATGAAAAGTTAACTAAAGGTCAGGGCCCCTTGGGGAAAACACGCTGGGCGAGATCTCCGGAAAAAAGGTGAGCTTTAAAGCCACTTTGTCAGTTTTCGGGAACAGCAGACCACACTGTATCCATTATCCCGGCATAATTCCACCCCCCTCAATATTCCCTTTGGCATTGTTTTTCCAGTATCACGTGCCACTTGCAATGCCGCCGACACTCGGACAGGAAAATTGACCAGACTGTTTTGCAATTTTTCCAATTGGATGCGCACGCCTACTCGCCTACGCCTCGCACATTTTATTGGATTTGCCAAATTTTCACAGTACGCCGCCATTACAAAATTGGTTCTGATTTTGATTCCGTTTCGGATGCTCGGACGTTCAGCTGCATCAGCTTCCCCCAGAGGGGCTGGGATGTCGGTGCATGCGGTCCTTTTTCCTGCGGTCTGGTGCGTGGAATTGCATCCGTGATTAGTTTGCCGGGTGCGTTTGAAACATTTTTGGAATAATACTAGTAGCAAGCACTCTGTAGCCTCTCTCTCACTGGCATTCTGCTGCGGCCTGCGTGCGGAAAGTTGCTTCCACTCTTGGGTTTTCGGCATCGCAACCGCCAACACCCTCTGGGGTCATCCTTTCGAGCTGACGAGGTATCGGGTCGATGGATGATGGTCAGGCTTTCACTCAGCTGAAGCCTAAATTCTGAGTGGAAAAATGGATATTTTTTGGGTTGTATTAAAAAATATTTAACAACTGAAAATAAACCAAAATTAAAACATTTTTAGTGCTCCAAAAGTCAAGACTTTTCCAGGTTTTCAAAGACAACTACAACTACCAAAGTCTCCCTTTGTTTTCAGCCTATAGTTTTTCCTTTCAAACAGGGTAACCTATAGTAGACTTTTCGCTTTAACGCCTCTACAGTTTTCACATTTTCCTAAAGCTCTTTGTCATGCTGGCAAACTTTGCTCGAACCGCGTCGTGTTCTGCTTTTCCTTTTTTCCTTTCTTTTTTTTTTGTGGATTTTACTTTGTCATTAATTTGACGCACAATGAATCGGCAGTTGGCAGGTTGTTCAGTCGTTCAGTTCGTTCGATTTCCCGGAGTTTCAGTCCTATTTCCGAGATTACACAACGCAACGCAGCGAAGGCTTTCAATTTAATTTGCGGCTAAAGCATTGCCATCATTTGCCGAATTTCGGCTACCAGTCACACCACCCGCACCCACCATCCCCCATACCAACGGAAACCGGTTGACAACTAAGCTTTAAAATTAATTACACTTTTTCACTTTCGAATCCATCATGTGCTTGCTTGCAGTGCGCGGCACATGGAAATCCTCGGAGCAGACTCAGGCCCACGCGCGCCGACAATTTGCTTACTAGCCCATAAAAATGTATGGAAATAAAATATCAAAACAGCTCAGGGCGTCCAAATGGCCACATAAAAGCGCTCGGCTCTGCGAACGCGCCCGGCATGCAAATACTTGGCCCAAAGGCAGCTGTCCTACGGTATAACAGTGTACTAAAACTTGGCTAAAACTTGACTTTCCCCTGCTGTCAGTTTATGGGTAGCAGCTGTGGCTCGCTTTGCCTTTGGCGCTGGCTTGGGCTTATCATTTTTTATCGGCCGGCCGGACAAAGACTTGACCTTCCCAGTGAGTTTGTCGCTCTGCTCATTAGGACTTAAATTGCTTGCCCCGCCCCTGAGACACTTTGTGTGTTTCTGTACACGAAAAAAAGAAGTTTGAAGCTGATAAAGTAAACATGAAAAGGTTGTTTAGTTGCCAGGACAAGAATTTGTATTTAGCACAATTTTATTAAGCAAAAATCTATGTAAAATAGTTTAAAAAATATTAAAATATATATCTGAATACTCTTTACTATATATTCTTATATATCTGTATTTAAGGTTTCTTTCCTAAGATCTTTATTAATTGTGGAATGTTTTAACTTTCATTTCTTAAAATATCTAAAAATTATAAATATGCAAAAAATATCTATAAAACTCTCTAAATACAATCTCTTTACCTTTTTCCCTCAGTGCAATGGCCGCGATTATTTGGCTTACTGAACGTATTGTTATTATGGTTATGGCACTGGCCAGCACGCTTATCGATGCAAATGACAAGCGGCCGGCCGGGAAACTTTGGCAACTTCGGCTCATTTCCCATTTCCCGCTTCCGAAACAAGGTCAAGCAGTCCTGACCCGGATCAGGGGCTTGTCCGCGGGCCACCGCTGTTCGCTGGCTTAAACGCCATGGCCCACAACATGGCCAGAAATAAGTTGTAATAAAGATGAAGGCGGATATCGCTTCATTGCGACGAGTGCAGCAAAAGGTTGCACAAAAGCCGTTGAAACTGATAAAAATTCCCCTGCTTTATGACAATTTATCAAGGATTTCTTTTTAGAAGCAAACTTTGTTGCTGAACGAACGCGCAATGAAAGGAACCAAATTACTTTGGCGCAATGGAATGGAGGAAAGTAAAAATGCAATTTGGGTCAAGTTCCACGGACATGGACAGCGGCAGGGGGAAAGCCGGGAAAGCCGGCATCGCCTGAGAGATGGAAAGATTGTTAATTTAAATAACAAAGTTCCAGTGGACCCAAAACGGAACAGAAAAATAAGTTACTAGTTCTAAATAACTTTTTCAAAATAAACCAAGACTCAACAAATGTTCAGTGAAGATGTATAAAAGATTTGTTTTATGTTGCATTGAACGCTATAGTTATTGATTCTTATATTTTATTTATATTGATTTATACGCATTCAGGGTATTATAAGTCTTCTTAGACCCCATAAACCATGTCTATTATTGTTTATAAAAGGATTAAGTACCTAAAACATTTTTAAACTCTTCGCTTATCCAGCTTTTCCTTTCACCCTTTTATTATAACGACCAATAACCGTAGACCCGTGACCTTCATATTAAAAACTACACTTTTCCGCCGTGTATATGGTAATCTGAGAGTGCCATTCCAAAGATAAACCCACCATTTTCCCAGTCGAAACCTCAATTAGTTGCCAGTCGTCGTCGGGCGGAAAGCAAACTGTCAATGTTTCTCCAACAGAGGAAATAACCGCAGCGATAACAATGTCAAATCAAATTTCGTCACAGCGCACACACACAAACACACACCCACACATGCCACCAAAAATCGGAGCAACCGCACAGGCACACCACCGCACAGGATATGGTAAACTCGGCAGCACAATGCTGTCTCCCCCGGAGTCCCCTCTATCTAGTCGAGCGTGGCGTATTATTATAACGATTTTTGTTTATTTGCAACCACCGGCGGGGCGAAAATCGGGCCAAAAACTACTTGGTATATGTATGTATGGTTGAGGTGGCAGAAAACACAACACGGATATAAACCGATGTTGACATGTGCCAGGCGCAAGGACTCGGTGGGGGCAGAACAATCGATGAACAATTTGGGGTATTGCGAAACCCACTTGTTGCCAAAGTCCCAATCAATTCAGCGTGTCGCAGATTATTTAGAGTTTTATTACGGATGCAAGGGCAAAGTGTAGAGGAATGAAAATTGGTAAGTGGAAATTGAAACTTGGCAACTTTTGAATTTTTTTTGTAGTACTTGGGTGTAAAATATCGAGAGTATGTGGGGATTTCCCTTTTAGAATAAATATTTTTTAAACACAGAGTAACTATCTTAGAGTTTGACCTTTAACATGAAGCCCACATAAGCCCCTGATTTTCCCGTTCTCAACCAGCTTTCCTAGAAGGCAAATAAGTTGTCAGACGATCTGTGTTACCTTCTTGTGCCCTGCTGCTATTTATCCTCTATCAGCTTAGCCCCTAAGTGGCTTTGAATGGCTGATGGCAGCCCACTGTGTGCCGAGGCAGCTACCGATAATAGAGGAATTTCTTGTTTCGAATTTTCAAGTGCAACCCGTAAGCACTTTTCACCTGTCGTAAGCCAGGGGCCGAAATGGGTAAACCGGGAAGGGGAGCCTCGGAAAAGCGGCTTTCGTCATGTAATCGAGAACAGAAACATTTGCAAAGTTTAGAGCCGATGGCCGGGGGGTAGGGGGACTAAGCCGAGAGCCGGGCCATTAATTTCAATCTGCATTCGTCTATTTTTAGGGCGCATGTAGGCATCCATCCATCCACCTGACAATGTCGAGGCTGGATCTGGATTCTGGTTACGAGGCTGGGATAACGAATTTGATGAATGTTTCCCGTTGCCCGAACAACAAACACGGGTGCTTTGGCTGGCGGTCATGGAGCAAAAAGCCAGCGTGTGTGGAGTATTATCCCATCGAAGGAGCGAACAAAAAACCTATCAAAACAAACGATAATGTTGCTATCCTGACTCCCACATCCCCTGCCCTGCCCTCCTGCCGATGATGATGATGAGCGGGATACGGATAATAAGGACGTCGATGCCATTAGAGGACGCCGGGTCGGGCTCGATGATGATGTGTTGATTGCCCCCAGATGAGCCGAGTCGATCGGTCAGTTGGTAATAAAAGCGGACGGCGATTGCATGTGCGGATATAGAAATCAAATTAAATCACGTTTAAATGGGGACAGTAAAGAGGAGGTTTTATGGAGTTGGCCAGATTAAAGACTCGATGACGACGACGCCGACGGCCAGTTATCCCATTGATTTCCACATTTCAACGCTAGCTAGCGGCTCCTAATTAACGTTAATTAGCCAATTTCGATGTACTTTATATTCGAGAAAGTTTTAAGCTGTCGCGGGAGAGTCCTTTGTCAGTTTAAGCCCTGCTTTGCTGAGATTTCGCCATTCAGGACCCGCCGTTGCCATTCATCGCAGCTCATTAGGCCGCGCAATGTGTTGCCAACATTTCGGGGAAAATTAAACTGGCCAACAACGGCCCGGCTCTTCGCATTCATCTTCGTTTCATTATGTGCCGTGTCCTGTGTTCTGCGCCAGATAACCCCGGCGCCTTTATTGACAAATTTATTTATTAACATTCGAGTTCATTAAACCAAGAATTTGCTACAGCGGACGGCAGCTTGGCTCAAAGCAGCTCAGCTGGCTTTCGCACGCTTGGCTGGAAGTTTTTGGGCCAAGCGCATAAATCACTCGGCCGTCGATGGTCCCTCCAGCCCGTTTCCTCTGCTGATTTTCCCGGACGAGGTCTATCATTTCTGGCTGCCTCACCAAACAAACTTCGGCCGGCTACAAAGTAGTTTTTAAAGCTCTTGCCCGAAAAATTCTTTGTTGTCGCTTTTGGGGTCGAGGCGGGAAATGGAGGAGAGATGTTGGCGAGGAACAACAACAGCAGTTCGCTTAATCCATAAAGATTTATTTGCCGCGCCGCAGAACAAACAGATTTCCCTCGTTTTCTCCTCGATTGGCCAAAAGTTTTTTAATTAAATCCCCGCCAAAATGGTGGATGTGTGCGTATACGAGGAATAATATGTTAAAGTTTTCCAGATTTAAGTTGCCCTTAATAATCTAATTAAAGGAGTCCTCGTCGCCCCGTCATCCTGGATGATGACTCGGCCGGATTTAAGTTTACAATTTTGTAAGCGCCTGTCCCCGTTGGAATTTTCAATTAGTTTTTGTCCGCTTAATTGCATTTATCGTCGGGGCTTTAATAATATATTTTACACAGCAAATAGCTCTGATGAAATTGTTGTACTCGCAGCAGATTGCATTTTCTAACAAATATTTCATTAGGCTCGTGTCCCTGCACACTCGATTTATATTAATTTGGAAGCTCGTAATTCCCACCGAGGAAGGATTTGCCCACACCTGGCCCCAGGCCGAGTGCAGCCACTAATTGTCGCTGGCAATTATACCGAATTGGATCCGCATTTGAATAATGTAAGGAGCAGCCAGGTGAACAGGTTGGGATCTGTAATTCGGCCTGGGGGCGGGGCCGGGCGGATGGATCCCTGGCAGATGCGCATAATTGGACTGCCATTATTTGAGTAATGGACAAGTTCATTAGCATGCGTAGCATATTGTTGAATCAATGGCAAAATTAATGGATCCGTGTACAAGCAAACACATATGCACATATAATTGAAGGGTTAAACACTGCATCAAGTGGCGCCCTGACTGGCTCGCTCACACGAAGATTGATTGCAAGTTTCTAAATTTAATTAATTCTGTGCTATCTGCTCGGAAATGCGAATGGGTAAATTGTAAAGCCATAAAGCATAAGGGGTCACATGTCTCGAAAATGCATAAATAAATTTGTTTGCATGATTATCACGGCTATTATATTCCAGCAACTAAACTGATTGTTTTAGGCCAACCTATTTGATAATCACTTTATTTTGTAATGAATTTTCAGGCAAGGCTCTTAATTGAAAATGTTTCGTTTAATAGTATTTGTGACGTTTGGTATTTGTTGTTTCAATAATAATGAACTACTTTACGTCTTAGATTTCTCGTTTTAATTAAGTGGTTTTATGGTGTGAGAATGTAAGGCTTTCATTACTAGAATCTAATTTGTATTACAATTTTAGATATTACATGATGTGGCTACTTGGCCGCCTTCTTTTACTAATGTTTTAATATAAAAAATATTTTCAAAAAGTCTTATAATTAATGCATTAAAATTTGTTAAGTTAAACTCATTTCCTTGGCTTCAAAGCTTGCTTAAATTAAGATACATTTAGAGCTTTGTCCCAAGATTTCGGTTTGTGTCTGGTCTAAGCCATAGCTTTAAACCAAGTGGATCTTATGTTAAGGCCAACAAAACTGTTCGAAATATCTGCCATGGCTTTAAGTCTGAATAAACCCAACCTATTAATTTTTATTACATTATCTAAGCCTAAACAAAACATGAACATAAAAGTAGCCTCAAGGTTAACAAATTCGATTTTAATCTCTGTTTTAAATCTTTTAAAGAATTAAGCTGCTCTTGTGGATATTCACTAACTTTCAGCTTTATTATTTTTAGAATAATAAATGCTGTAATTAATCAAGCAGCAAAAAGGCACAGTGTGATTGTGCTGAGAACCATTCAATTAGTTTAATGAGGCACAAAATAAACACCTGCAAGTAGTCGGAATGCAAATGAATTGAAAATAAAACATAAAACCGATTTAATGATTCTGTTCAACTGGATAAATGCTTGCAGCGGATAAACAGCTGCAACAACATCATATTGAATCCTACTATTTAGTTTGTAAATATTTTAATTGAAGCGCCTTTTAATTGTTCCACGAATTTAGGCAGAGTTTGTATTAATTATTGACAAATAATTGTGGCTAAATCTATTTTGTATTTGTGTGAATTCTAATGCAACGATAATAATAACTAAATACTTTGTATTTGTAAATGATTTAAAGCTTAGCTGGCATTTAATATGTATTTATAAATTGCAGAAAACTAATAACTTGCCTAAATTCTCTAATAACGCATTAATATTTACTACAAACTAGTCAGCATAATTGCATTTCAAAGTCAATGGCCGCACGAATCGAGATATATTAAGAGCCCATTTACTCCACTTGACAGCTAATGACATGCGACACATATATTCAGATGGCAAAAGTGTCAACTCAGAGGCGGCGAAATCAGATCAGATCATAGGTGACCCTGAGCCAGATTTGCGATTTGTGATTTGTCCGGTGAAAGGTGGCAGCTGAAGTCCAGCTTCGAGTACGTGATGGGAGTAACAGCCACAAGCGCCATGGCACCACCGCAAAAACCGAATTGATGTTTGGATTTTGGCTCTCTCTCTCGGGGTACGAGCACATAAGCGGCTTATGCAAAGTGCTCGCAATCGCACTCGAAGCCCAATCTACTACCACTGAAGCTGGCCAATTTAAAATCAAGTGTATCACTTGCTCGGTGGCTTGCAGGGAGCGCACAAGCGTCAGTGTAAACAAAAACAGACTTAAAACCTGTTTTAGTTGCTGGTGACGCACTGGGGGGAATTTACCTGTTGAACTTCCCCGATTACCTGGATTCGCATTCGCTTCGATTCCATTTTGGGGATCAACTAATTGACAGGCTGCTGTTGATGTGGCATTAGCATCGATCAAATTTGCACAAAAATCGAAGCAAATTGGGGTAGGGAACTTGACGCGCTCTATATTTGTGTCAATTTCTTTCAATGTTACTCAACCTCTATTTGTGATTTGTTTCTAAAATTGTATCTTGCTTTTCTACACCTTTTTCTGTTATCTTAACTTATCTTGGGAACAAATTCAACGTAATTAAAGCGAGAGTAGACATAACAATAACTAACTATAGCCTTTTGGCAATTTATTTCTATTTATTTTGATATAAATAACGATTTTTTATATTTTATTTTGTTAGAAGAGTCAAATTTATAGATAATAAAAATTACCAATATTTTTAATTCAATACATTCCCATCGATTGAACAATTTTCTCCCCGATTCTTATCACTTATCTCGAGTTCGTTGCATCACAAATTCACCTGTGGTCTCCATTTATTACGCCTGTCAGAGTCACTTGCTGTTAAACAGCCGGCAAACACACTACACGGGCCGAGCGAAAGTTAATTAATGTATCTGTTTAAAGACAAGCGACTATCTAAATTGCCAGAGTCGACAGTGTTTGGCGTTCATTACACTTCCTCGACAGCATGCAAACGAGTTTGTTCGATAATTGAATGCCCGCCGAGGTACAAGTGAATCAGTGAGCAAAAGTGAAGAGTCAACCGCCAACACGGCGTATGATTAATAATAATTATCGAATATCTGCGAAGCGAAGGTGCCATCTCAGAGTTGGTGGTGAACCGCAGAATAAGAACCTTGACACGCCTCCGCCGGCGTCACGTTTCTTGTAAGGCTGCAATAAAAAATATAAATAAATACTATAGCCAATATTGGCGGGATCGGAAACATCTGAATGTCGGAATTATGCAAATCCATCGGCATCAAACCGAGAGCGGAGCGCTCAAACCTGTTGCCGCTGTCGCATTCATTTCATTTCCATTCCATTTCATATTTAGAAGTCCGCCGTTCGAGATTTTAGTTTAGTTTTAATTGCGCTCGTAAGCGGTTCACTTCGTGCCCTTCAACTTTTAAAATCAAATTTTTATAATTAAAAAGAAACCCCAACTGTCGACAGCTAAAAGTGCGTGAAGAATTCTTCTGACAGTGCGAATTAAATTCTTTCTGCAGGTAAAAACTCGGTGACATTTGATGGAATAACTGCACGTGCTTGCCGCAAAAATTCAGGCAATGCTCCTGCATTTGCATACATTTTTTCCATCAGTAAAAACCCCAACATGAAACTTAATTAAATGTCGTGAACTGAACAGTCAATAAGCAAAATTTAACCATCAAATGTTAACATAAAAAACAAATGTAATAAATAATTTAATCAGCCATGTGTAAGTTTGTTCTGTGTCTCGACTAAAAGATGCCCAATAAGGTTTATTCACGAAAAACCTGAAAGTGTAAACTAGTTACAGCCTTGTGTGTTTTTGTGTTATTTTAAATACTTGCAAAGTAACCTTTAAGAATGTGAATAATCTTACATTTGTAAATATTAATTCCCCCTTAATGAGCCAACTTTAAGGAGCTTTTATCGAGCCTCGCGTTTCCCTTTTATTTTCCGCGTCCAGATAACGCGCCCTCGCATTGTGAGGCAGAGACAATGATATGAAATTTTAATTAATTATTCGCCTTTTGTATGACGCTGTCCTGGCTTGCCTTGGACATTAATTAACCACATTTCATTGGCGTACACATTGGCTTTCATTCCCAGTTCGATATCCGAGAAAGTTTTCCGCTGGCCGAGTTGGTTAAACATTTTCCACAAATTAAACTCAAACCGGAGGCGAACGGGAAAATATTGAACGGAAAACAGAATCAAAGAAAATGGTCTATACGGATTTTATGTTAATTGAAATGCGAGAACTGAAGTAAAATGCGAATGGACATAAAAAGTATATCTCAAGTGGACCTCCTTGGCCAGGAATCTAATTAGGCGGCGAGAAAATAAATTATGGCCAAACTCTAATTACTTGTTCACTTGCTTAATTAGAAATCGATTTAAGGGAAGAGTATATTTAAACAAAAATTATAATGGAAGATAAGCCTTTAAAAGTTAATCCTATGCTGCATAAAGTTATTTACTATCTCTGCAATATAAAAAAACAACTTAATGATGATTAATTAAAAAATATAAAGCTGCATTAGCCTGCTTTAAATAATGCTAGGGCTTTGCCAGTCGTTGCTTCTTTTGTGGGAAAACTTATTAAAATGCGCAGCTAAAAAGGGAAATGCTACGTCCGGAAAAACACTAGCACATATGATGATGCAAGGACGTAAGAGGGTCAGGGATGGTTCTGGGCTGGCAGACACTGTGGCCAAGTCCCCCCCATCATCAGGGCTTTCAGCGGGCAGTAGTAACATGTGCCAGATATTTATGTTACGCTTTTGTGTATTAAATAAATTATGGTGAGTGAAACTGTCACTGGGACAGCGGCAGCAGCAGCAGTGGAGCACAAATTGCATTTGCAAACTAGATGGAGTCGTAATGTCGTGTTTAGCCTGCCCAGCGAGTCGTGAGAATGCCGGAGTTCTGGGTGCTGGAAATCGTAGAGTAAATTGCATCATCAAATGCCGGCAAGGGCAGCACTTCCCACACTTTCGGATTTGCATGCAGTTCATGTCGATCGTTGCTGCATATTTTACCATTAATCCCGAATCGAATCGAACGGAATCGTGGGGTGGCTAGAACTTGCATTGGCTCATTTATAACCATTACTTGTGGTGTCTGCTTATTGGCATTTGGTTTTTGCCGGAGCCAACTTCATTATTAATTGGAATTTTCCTCGGGGAAATGAGAGAAAATGGCATCGAGATTAGCTGGGATTTCTGCACGCAAGGAATATTTGATTTAATGTTGTGATTTCCGCGCTCTTAAAGTTTGTCTAAGCGAAACTATACAGTTTCTGCCATAAATATGCATTCAAACGTGACCTTGAGCTGGCAGGCCTTAATCCCTTCTAAAATGGAATCATTTCTTTTGTTTTCAATTCATTTTATATAACAAAAGGTGGAACGGAGGTGAGCTTCAAAGAATTATGGTTCACGTCATGCAAATTGGACTCTTTCAAAGGAGTGTCAAAACGACAAAAATTAGGAAGCAGATCCATTCAAATTTTAACGATGTGAAAAGCAAAGCCGAAGCTTAAATCCGTTTTGATTGTGAATGTAGCCCCAAGAGCTCTGCCTTCATTCGTGCTGCAAAATGTAGTGAAAAGTGCTCTTACTTGCGACTAAAAGTCTGCCATTCAATCTGCATAGCTGGCCAAAGAAACGAACTATTTACACTCGATTACAAAGTTAAGCACATGCCCTCGAACACAACAGGCGGAAAAGTGGAAAATCGAGTACATCAACAAGTGCACACACATACACATATACAGTTATGAAGGGCTGAAAGCGCATGGAAAACGAAAAACGGAAACGCACTTCCTAGCATCTCTCTCGGTGAGCGCCAAAGCGGAAACGGGCGTAAAACGGGGCGGCAAAGCGGAAATGAGCGGCAAACTCGACGTCCCAAGAGTTCTGCCAATGGAAAGTGAATAAATATTTAAAGATTGCAAAGTCAGCTTCCTCTGAAAGGGCGGCCTGTCACCAGATGACATTTAGCCGCACCTGAAAGTTATTGGCCACACCACCTGTGCGTGTGTGTGCGGTGTGTGCGTGTGCCCACTTCATTTCCGTTTCCGTGCTCTTGAGCTTCGGCTTCATCTTCAGCTGTGCAGTTATGAGTGCAGCTTCCCCTCCTCCTCCTCCTCCTCCGCCCTTGGTCCTTGCGGTTTGCACATTGTTGCCGCTGCCTCTGCTCGGCTGTAAAGCGTGTGAAAATTAGTTGCGAGCTTGCAAGGCATCCAAACTTTCAGCCAGCAGCATAGATGTGGCTGACATTGTTGCAACGCATCTGCTTTGGCGAATCAAAAGTTATGCAATAACAACAGGAGCCCACACAACGGAGGAAATAAGCATTAAAAATTGGTTGAAATTGGGTTTGTTTTTGAGTTAAAGGGAGAAACCTATGGGGTTCTAGAAATTATTATACCTATGTTTAAAGAGAAAGTCAGTAAATTTAAATTACTTTTCTAGACATTTCTTAATTAAAATTAAAACATATAAATTTTTAGGAATTTATTAAATAGCTTAAAATATTTTT
>JAEIIL010025095.1:0-18756 GCA_018905715.1 Drosophila lini | reverse complement strand
AAACCTACTTTAAAATTTTTCGATTGGCTTTTTCATTTGGCCAAAAAAAATTCCAGAAAAACGGGTTTTTTTTTGCCAGTTACTCAGATGTCCCCCCTTAATTGAGAAGTTTATTTGATAAATAAAACAGGGTTAAGAGAATTATGTTGGTTGGGAGATGCTGTTAGCTAAGAAATTATTATGAAGAAGTTAAAGAAAGAGATGTTTTGTTTTTCGCAATTATGCCATTGGTTTGATTCATTTTTCAAAATATTCATAAAGTTCAAAGGCAGCTTTCTGGCTTTAATATTACTTAAACCTTCACAAACAATAAAAAATATATCCTCAACCCTTTTATCTTCCAAGAATTTCCATATTTTAATGTGTTTCCCTTTCAACTTACCTTCCAGTTCCTTTGTGCATTATGCACGACACCGGCAAGCCGTCCCCCACCGCAACCACCAGCCCCACCATCCCGCCCAGCAAGATGACAGCAACGCCCCAGTCACCAGCTGGTCTGGATCCCCAGGCCACAACGGACGACGAGGACGAGACCGATGTGATCGGTGACCTAATGGGCCACTACGGCAAATGGCAGCTGGTGATGACAGTGCTGCTGTCGCTCTTCCAGGTGCCCAACACCTTCCACATATCCTCGTCCATTTACCAGGCGGCCAACAAGGACTTTTGGTGCCAGCGGCCAGAGGAGCTGCAGCAGCTGCCAGTGGACGTGTGGCGCAATCTCACCGGCTCCATTGACAACTGCCATCGCTGGGAGGGCATCGACTGGAGTCAGGTGGGCAATGGCACAGCGATGCCCACAGAGTGGAAGGTGAGAGGAAGTAGCTTAAATTTTAGCACCTTCTGACTGCTATCCATCCTATTTTAGAAACCACCAGATGGGGATAGACAGTTGGTGGCCTGCGAGAAATGGGAGTACGAGACGCACGACAATGTGGGCAACACCTGGACATCGGAGTGGGATCTGGTGTGCGACAAGGAGCACCTGAAGAACGTGGCCGAGATGTTCTTCCTGCTGGGCGTGGCAACAGGTGGCATCCTCTCCGGCTATTTATCGGACAAGTTCGGGCGCAAGAAAATGCTCTTCATATCGGCCGTGCTGCAGACCCTATTCGGTGAGTACTGCTCTGTGCATAAAGGCCATCTCATCCTCCTGTGCATGTGTTCCCCTGCACACGGAAGTCACAGCGACATTGGCCCTGACGATGTCCTCCTCCGGTGACTGTGAACTTGGCCATGTCGACGGGGGGTCAACACGAGCACATCGAGTGGCTCTCTGTGGGTTTTGTGTGGGGTCGGTTTGTCAGGTGGTCGAGTGGTCGATTGGTCGAGTGGCTGAGAGGGTCGGTTGGGGACTCGAGCTGCAGTTGTGGCTGCCAGGCGGCTCTTGCCAGCCAGCCAGCCAGCCTTGTTGTCCTTGTTGATTAAATCTCACACAATGTATAATTGAAATTTGCATCCAAAAGGACATTACTAATGAGGGACTGGCACGTGTGCGGACTTTCTCACTGATTGCTCTGCTGCATTGCGACGGATTACTTTGGTTAAGATGTCACTGGGTTACTACGACAGAGCTTAAAGTTTTATCCTTAAATTTATAGCTTTGACTTTAGTTCGGAGCAGTCTAAATCTTTTGAACCTTTTGGGGTTGCTTAAGTTAAGAGTATTGAACAATTATATGCCTTATGTAAGGATATTATCTCTCTCTTTTTAAGAGCAATAGTTTAATTTATTTTTTAATATTTCTTATTCAATTATATTCTCAGGCCTCTGGCTGTACATCTGCAGCTCCTTTGAGCTCTACTTGACGCTCCGTGCCCTGCTGGGTCTGGTATCCGTATCGGTAACCTACTCGGGCCTGATCCTGGCCATCGAGTATGTGGACGGCAAGTGGCGGACTCTTGCCGGAATGTACAACCTGTTTCCACTGCCAATCTCGTACATGATCATCTCGGGTCTGGCCTATCTCACCCAGGACTACCAGCGCCTGCAGTTGTGCATCGGTGTTCCCGGCATCTTCCTCTGCTTTCTCTGGTAAGAACACTTGAGCGTTTGAACGGAAGGTAAACAAACAACAAAGCGCAAACAAGTTGTGCCCAGAACAACAAATTTATTCGCATGTGTCCGCATCTGGGTGTATATAGATCGCGGACTGGTGAATAAATGGGGAAAAGCAGGTGCGTGGGTGTTTCCCCGCCACTATAAACAGAGGGGCATAATTTGCCGCGGCACATGTTTCGCTTGATAAATGGCGCTGTTTCCCTTCGATATCTTTCTTTCGCTTTTGTATATATTCTTAGTATATATCTTTCTGTACTGATATCCGGCAGGTTTGTGGTCCCGGAATCACCGCGCTGGCTGCTGGTCAAGGGTCGACTTGATGAGGTGCGACGGATTATTGAGGCAGCCGCCAAGTTCAATGGACGCCAGCTGCCTCCTGACTATCAGCTGACGCCGCCGACGCAGGAGAGCAGCTCCCAGGACGTCACCTACCTGTTCCGCTCCAGCTACCTGCGCCGCATCTCCATCTGCTTCTTCTGCATCTGGTTCACCATGAATCTGGTCTACTACGGCATCATTCTGAACATGAGCTCCTTCGGCGGCAATGTCTACTTGAATTCGGTGAGTTTTATTGCGTATACGCAGCGGGGGCGCGTTAAGTATACGCAGGGTCGCCTGGCACAAGCACTTTGGGAAGACTTCATCCAGCATCCGAAATCGTGTCAGCATATAGGATCAATCAAGCGCATTTAGCAAGTGCCAAGTGGTGCTGCTGATGGCTGATGGGCGCCTAATTGGATTTGTCAGCGATTCCATCAGCCGAAGACCGAGAAGAATGTCTGTTGGATGTCAAGTGCCGCTGGTCCGACCACTGGACTTTGTGAAAATGTGTTTGCAATCGAATTATGATGTTGCCTCCTCCCACTGCCCATCCCAGCCCAAATAGATAATAGATGTGCCAGTGGATAAATCCTGCCGCGGCCGCAGCCGCAGCCATCTTAGCCCCCCCTTAACTGGCAGTTGGCCAAATGGATGTTGAGCACAGTGCTGACGGGCCTTGGATTAGCGGCCAAAGAGTAAACAATATGCAAAACATGCTCGGCATTTGTTTCGGGATTTGATTGTTTTAAAACGCTAAAGCGCTTAAGGTTGTCTGATCTCTGTGTTTGCTTTCCTTCGCACGAGCAATTCGGTAATTAGTTTGATTTTGTGGGGTATTGACTTTAAAATGGAAAGTTGTCATGTCAAAGCACTGTCTGGCATAAAACTTATAGTCTTTATTACTATATTGGTGAATGGGAAACATAAATATTGTATTAAAGGAGAAAATATAAAATAATTAGAATATTCATTAATCATTTTGAAGTATTTAATTCACAAATTAACATACAAATTATTTTAATTTAATTTCCCTTAAATAAATTCACGCTAATTGTTCATCACTAGCCAAAAAGAAACAATGGGCATGCCAACGGGCTTCTCAGCTAATTTATTGCATAATTTATTTTGACATCGCCGGGCGCACCTTTGATGCCGCTCTGATTTAATGCGCCCCGCCGCTCATCCTCTCCTCCTTGTCTCGTCTCCTCCACAGGCGCTAGCTGGCCTAGTCGAAATACCCGCCATCGCCGTGGCCATGTACATCATCACCAAGGTGGGCAAGAAGTGGCTCTTTTGCGCCACTTTGATCTGTACCGGCGTCGCCTGCTGCTGCGCGGCAATCACCGAGGGCCAGCCGGAAATGCTCTGGCTGAAGATCACATTCCTGATGATAAGCAAGTTCACCATCAGTGCGGGCAACACCATTATGCCGGTCTACACGGCGGAGCTCTATCCGACGCCCATACGCAACGTTGGCGTGGGTGCCTGCAATGTGGCCGCTGGCCTGGCGCTGATTCTCACACCCTACCTGTCGCTGTTGGTGAGTGTCCTGGCATAGAAACTCCTGACAAAGGCATCACTAACTTTGATTAATCCGCTTTTACAGAACAAGATCGAGGGTCACTTGCTGATGAGCCTGCTAACCGCCTGGAGCATCTTCGGCGGCGTCGTTGTGCTCTTCCTGCCGGAGACCGCTGTGCGCTCGAAAGCATCCACCAACCAGGGTGGCGCCAATGCCCACAATCCCCATGCCAATGCCAGTGCTGCCAAGCAGGTGTAATGACCGCTGATGCCCAAGTAAACCCTACCACTTGCTCGCCGCCCCACCTGAAGGAAGAGTGTACTTTGGCTGGTCCAAAGGTACATTGAAGATGAGCTGTCTCTGCCCCCACCCTGACCCCAGTCCCAGCCTGCCCCACCTGCTGCATCTGCTGCTGCACTTGCTCACCTGCCCACCTGCCACGCTTCTAAGCCACCTGCAATTAACGGTAATCGATCCAATGAAAGTCCAAGAGAAATGCCAATTCGCTAGAGAATGTCGTATGTCAGGCAGGACCTTGTTTGCATAGCACGTAGTGAGTATGTATCTTAACAATTAACTAACAACCATGGCTTGTAGCTTATGTCGTAGTCTAAGTACACACACTGATCGGTGATCGCTGATCGGCACCAGGAACCCTCGAAATAGTTTAAGTTCTTCGGTTATCAACCGGAGGTAAGAAACTGAAACTTAGGGAGGAATTGCAAATGCTATTAATTTGGAATATTACAGTTTGTTAATTTTTAATGTTTTTGTTTTATTTAAATAGTTGACTCTTTATTAAAATTGAAGATATATTTTTGAATTAATTTTAAAGATAATTAAAGCCAAATTCGATTAAAGAGTTAAAGCCTCTATTTAGGAGGATTTTAATTTAAAGATTCAGTTATTTTGAATTTTAACTAAATCTGATCATATATCTTTTTATTATAAATCATTTTTTTGCTTTTTGTTATATGTACATGTTTTAAAAATATTCTTTTATTTTATTTTGCTTATTTTTATTAATTAAACATTTAATTAAAATACTCCATTGAGTGCTCCTCCCTAGGAAAAGTTTATAAATGGATAAATAATAGCCCAGTAAAATACCCTTAAACGTAGAGCCTTACAAATACTGTATTGCTAATCTAATTACAAACGAATCAATGTTCGCACAGCAAACACAACAAAAAAAAAACAAACAAAAATATATTCTTGTCAATACGTCTTGTCAATATCTCAACGTACACATAATCTCGTCGTTGTCGTTGTCGTCGTCGTCGTCGTTGTCTTCTTATTGTCTATTAATAAATGTTTTTTCCCAATACGAGATCAATAAGAAACGAAGCTGAAAGCAGACTCCAGCGGCAAATTGTAATCTCTAGTAATCGTAGTCAATTAATCCTTACCATATATACTTATATATGTACCACAGATCAGTCTCTAAGCATCGGTCAATTATGGATTTGTATATATGTCTGTTTGTGTGCAGGGACATGGAACATACAAGGAGTTTTATTGTTTAAAGAGCCATCAATGAATATATATGTATATGTATATGTATATGAAGAGAACTAAATCAATTTCCAATATAATGCATTTAACAATGTATACAATTATGTGTATATGGATACGTGTGCGTTTGTGTATGAATATTTAGTGAAAATAAAACCAGAACAAGAAACCAAAATCGAAGCAATCAATTAGACAACACAAAACTGTTGAATTACTTGTTGTACTTATTAAAAAAAACCTACCAAGTTGTTAATTGCTCATTGTACGTATTTTTTTGTATTAGTTTTCGTACTTTTATTTCGCCTATTTAACTTCCGTTGCCTATTGTACTTACCCGTTAAGATCAGGATCAGGATCAGCTTCGTTATGTATTTGTTATAAGTCAGTTTTCTAAGCTTCATATAAATGGAAGAATACTAGAATCTAATACGAAATTTAATTAACTGATAAGTTGGACAGTGTTGAGCGAATCTAAACACTTGAATAAATTTATGAAAATTGTTGTAAATCAAAATTACCAAAGCAAACGCGATTATAGTGTCAAAATAAAGTATGAATAAATAGATAACTTTGAATTTGTGGTGTGCATGGGATATGAAGAGGTTGAGGGGATTTCGGATCCCTCGATATAAAAGATTTAATATTCAATAATAATATTAAATCCCTTAAAACATTTATCACATATAATTTTATAAAAATATTTTGAATTTAACTCATAAAACTCTCCACTACAAGCTTTGTGGAGCTTTAAGACCTGCGCCAAGTGGAGTGATCGTGGGGTAGTCTAGGTGGTAGCTTTACCCCGATCTTTCTCGCTGCTGGCAATGCCTCTGAGCCGTCGAGCTTTCGCTCTCTTGCCAACTTACAGAGTGCTTATAACAGAGCCGCGGAACTTTTAACGGTTCCAGATCGCCGCCGACGGCTGAGAAACCAACGATCGCCGCGAGTTTCCACACAATTCCTTTCCAATTTCCCAATTAATCGATCGATCGGAAGTACCAAGAAACCACTCGCTGATAGCTTCATTATGAGTGGCGTGCTGCGTCGCGGATCCCTGAATTTCGATTGCGTGGGCGGGCCGCGGGACAAGGGCAGGGGTAGCCTCGAGGCGAACCTGTATGGCGGATATCGCGAGACGAGGCCGGGCCCCAAGACTCCGGAAATCAGTGTCATTGCATTGGACTTCCGTCGCTACTCCGAGGACCTCAAGAAGCCGCCCAAGGAGGGGGAGCAGGAGAAGGATGGTGAGCAATTGCCGCCGACGGCCAGGGACCTCAGCCAGGATGCGGACAGCGATGTGATATCGAATTTCCTGGGACACTACACCCGCTGGAGCTTCCTGTGGACCCTGCTCCTCTGCCTGTTCCAGCTGCCCACCACTTTTCACCTGTTTATGTTTGTGTTCCAGGTGAGTTTTGGCTTTTATGGCTGGCCAAATATTTGCCCAGTTGATTGCGTCGCAAAACCCAATATTTTTGGTGGGCATAGTAAAGGTATATAGCTTACCCACCTCCCCCAAAAAAACACAAATAAACACACTCACTCCCCCGGAAAAAAACATTGTGCAATTGATTGATTGATAGCTGTAAAGTGACACACACTAATAACACCCTGATTGGTTGTGATTCGGAAGTGTATCTCTTCGATGCAACTCGTTGACAATGGAGTAATTGCCAGGGGAAAGTAGTAGAGATAAATACCGTTTGGGTTATTACAAAATGCTATTTATCACCTGCTTTTGAGTAGATGAGTATGCGTAAAATGAGTAACATCGAGCCACAGCCGAAACAGACGACGGAAAACAATTGATAACACACTGTCGGGGCGCTTCCACTTGAGTTGGCTGGCCGCCGACTCGCCGTCACAGTTCGCATGCCAATTTCGGCCATCACTTTCAGGCGACGGAGGAGCACTTGGCTCGCAAACGCCACTCGAGACCCACACTGGTGACCTTGGAGCACCTTTGACCAACTTCCAGGGAGGCTGTCACCTAGCCACTTTTCCACTTGGAAGCCATTTATCGCAGGGAGTTGCGTGCGCATCATTTGCCTATGGTTTCGAGGTCCACAATCACGGTAATCGTTCGCCTAGCGTGCTAATGTCGCACTGAAAAACCGCACACACAGGCACACACACAAACGACCTTGACACACACGATCGGTGGGCGAATAGAGCTTAGAGCCATAATCGATGTAGAAGTTGCAACAGTCATCGAAAGACACAAGAAGTTCGACCAATGGAGGTTAATTACACTAATTGAGAGCCAATAAATTGGGCGATAAGAACAGAGATTGGCCACAGTTGACCTTAGGTGGCGAATGATGCAAGAGGGATCATTTGTTGGGTCATTTACTTCAGGATAGAAGAAACCTTCTCTTAAAAGAACCTTCTCTAACCTAACATAAGCCTCAAAATATGAGGTAAACTTATAGTGATTTTGTAGAGCAGTGATAAAATTCAGCTAACTAGTACTTTGTTAGTACCTATTACAATTACAAAACTATAATTATAGAGCGTATTTTTCGTGAGACTATTCTATATACAACCGAAAACAAATTGAAGCAGGTTTCGTAGAAATCAATAAATAGACATAGATATTTCCGCATAAAAAACAAACTCTAATAGATCTATATTAAATTTCTATATTTACCATAAAACATAGAGGCAAAGATGTTAGATGTTAGCACTCAAGCAAGCAATATTTTTTGACATTTGAAAATAGTACAAATAAATTAAAAGTGCTAATTTCACAGTTATTTATTATCAACACCTATAAACCAAAGATAACAAACAAAAAGATTTTAAAAACAATAAGTGGTTTGGTTGCATTTCAGCATTAATTACCTAACGCGACTGTGGCGTTTGTTAATTTTTAACCAAATTAAATTTATATATATATATATTATTATATACTGATTTGTATTAAAGTTTACTTGAAATATAACCCAAAAAATATCTATAAACAATACAAATTATTGTTGCTTTAAAACCTTTTTCCTTAACTATTTAATTAAAATGTTTGTTGAACCGTTTGCTGATATCAAACCTAATGGCTTGTGCTGAGATTTCGGGTTCTACCCCGCTTATTAAAATTATCAAAGATTCCCTTATCAGATGCACATGTGCCACTGACTTATATTTATTTATTGGCGATAAAAAGAGAACGGTAGCAAAATAGACAATAACCTGACACTTCTGGCCGTTACTATTATTAAACGCATAAGACTACTTATACTTTGGCGCCTTTTTGATAGCCTCGGCGCTATTTTCGTTTGATAAGCATAATGTTATCGGGGAAAGAAAAACAAACAATAAGCAATTGTTAATGGCCAGAGAATGTAATCTGGCCGAAACCATCGTTGACATTTACATGAACCAATCAAATATAGAGACTGATAAGATTGCGGCCCCGAACTAGACCCGAAGAAAGTTCGGTTCGAAGTATAAAGATATCTTTATGCTGGCGGGATTCACCAAAAGAATTCGGCGCTTCGCGGTGTGTGCATCAGCCTTGTGGGAGGAGGAGTTGCTCAAGGCACTCCCCACGGAAAGGTCAAGTGGTTCTTTAATGACTCAAAGTTAACAAGCAATTCGGCGGCTATCGTAACATCGCGTTGTGTTGGACATTATTGTTATTATCTTTTTCGGGGTCCCCCCCGAAATCTGTAATAACGCCGCGCCTGCATAAAACGCTGACAACAAAAAAAAAAAAAAGAAAAAGAGCTGAGACTCGGCCGGATCTCTCCGGGGCACACACGCACTCTCGGCTCTCGACACCTGAGCACCACCAGCGGCCTGCCCAAACTGGCATCTGGATCTGGCATCGCTCTGGCTAAAATTTGAATTTCATAAGACATTGTCTGTGTCTCCGTTTCGAGAGCCGACATTCTAATTCAGTTGACTTGCATCGCAAGGCGCACACGGTTGCCACCTGCAGCGGGCGAGAAATGGAGCTGGCGGACATGGACGTGGCATCGGGCGAGGCCTCGCCCATGCTGCAGGGCTGCGTTGATCTGGAGGAGCTGGACCATCTGCACACCCGGCTGCTTGAGCGCCTCTTTGGATGCATCAGCGCCTGGCAGAGTCTCTGGTGCGGCCTGCTTTCGATCTTCCAGGCCATCTGCACCTTCCACATCTTCGTCTACGTGTTCCAGGTGAGTCCGACTCGCACGGGTTGAGTGCTCGGCCGGAGGCCAACCACCCACAACCTGCAGTTTGGCCACCGATTCGCTCCACTGCCAACTAGTCGAAGCAAACCACAACTGACAAGGTTCTGTGTTCAGTGCCCACCGCCTACCGCCCCCAATGTCAGTTATCAGTGCGCACCTGTGATAAGGTGTCTTCGAGCGCGTTATTATTATTATTTTATTATTATTTTTGCGGGCGAGACAAACCCGTTTGTGCTCCAGTGCTACTCGTCGAGCTACTGCCTAAAAGTTACAGTTTCAATGAGCGATTTTGAGAGCGAATATCAGATGCATTTTATTGCCTTACAATAAATGTGTTTGTTAACCTGGATGTAGGGGATAAAAAGCGTTGGGTTTTTTTGGGAGGCTTTAAAATTCAAAAGCGCTATACGTAGCACACAAGATAATTATTAGTATTAATATTAACTAATAATAGTACTACTAGTTCTTAATGTGTTTTCAGAAAGAAAACTTAAGAACGCTTTGAAGTATGTAATGGTTTTTATGATAACTAAAGACCAGGTATTCTATGGTCAAATAGCAGTAAGAACTAAACGAAACCTCACACAAGGTATCCCATATCTTGTTTACTACTTGAAACTATAAATTTCTTTCTAATATAAGTATTTTATATTTTTTAAATATGGGTCAAAAGACAAGAAGGTTTTCAGTCTATCGGTCCATTAAATTTGAATTTTTAAAGTTCGATTAAAAGCAAATCTTCAAGCATTATAAAATCTTGGGGCTTAATGATAATTTCGAGTATATTTTAAAAGTAATATGACTTGCTATTTTTTGAGATGATATTTTTTTAATGGTAACATTGAGCTCTACTGTTTTAAATCCTATTTTTATTATAAGACATCTGCTTGCTTTTCAATGACATTTCTTACTTTGCACTCCGCTTTTTCATCGCTGAACATTGAATTTAATATTTTATTATTGGGTTTAAAGTGCGCCTTAGACTAAATAACACAACATAAGCAACCTTAACTGAACCGCTTTTGGCTTAATTATTGACACACAATAATTGGCAGTGAAGTAATAACAAATTTACACTGTCTGAGACGGCCGAAACGAGTTTGCTGTTGTACTATCCAGCACATATGTAGATAAAATATCTGTTCGCCCTGCAAACCAAAAGTCGTTGATTTGCTTACACTGATTTAATGGCATATATCTGACACGGTCTTCGTGTCGGCTTGCCTTATCTTAATTGGCCAAATCCGCAAATTGCACGCTTTGTGTTATTTATTGTGAAGATGACAACTTTGTGGATTATGGTACGTCGAAGCTCTGTGGCTCAGACACCATGACAACACGATTTTCCAACCAAGCCGTGCGGCAAGACTTTTCAATTAGTTTCCACTCCCAACTGATCCATATCAGGTGGTGGTTGTTTGGTGTTGGTATCGATGGTGTCGAGTCTCGGCCAGCCCAAGGTTGGGCTCGAAAGGTTACTCCCTGCCAGAGGCCAATATTGACCGCTAACTGTCTAAATATATTAATTAGACAATAATAATAAAATGCTCAGAGATACTTTGGTGAGCCACTCAGCATGCCACTGGCACTGGCACTGTGCGCACACTGGTCTCCAATTCGCTGGGGAAACCGAATCGGATCGGAACTGGGATTTGAAATTGCAATTTAAATACTTTCTCATCTAGGGTCAGTGGGTGACCCTGTGGCAATTAAGTTAACAACACCCCTTGAGCACCTGAACCACATGTACTACGTATATTTATAAGTCTGCCAGGGAGATCTATGATCTCAAAATCTGTCAGAAGGCTAGATGACAGATATTTTAAGACAAACCTTTGTTTCTCACTAAAATTGTTTAAATTTAATTAAACTAAAAGGGAAGACTTTGCCTTGATTTTTGAAGTAATAGGTTTTGAAAAACTACAGACAACCAAAAGGAGAAGTTAAGTAAAGTTAACTTAGTATTAAAAAGATTAAAAACAGTTACCTAAAGGTTAAGAATTAAGAAGAGGAAAACATCAAATTATGTAATATAAGTCAAGTGGAACAATATTGAAATTTTAGGAAATAATTCCATTTGAAATACCAATTTTTAATGCATTTATTTTGTCATAAGAAACACCTTTAGCTTTAGTCATTTCCTTCATATTCCTAGTCATTTCTAAAAGGAAGTTGTTCTCTTGACAACTCTAACATTCTTAAACTTATAATATCAATAAACACAACAAGCACTCACCTAACCAATTGAATGCAAATTTAATTAAGATTTTACGAACCAATCAATTACGGATATGCACTTTATCTGATGTAGAAACAATGGTTCACTTATTGTCAGTTGTGACGCTAACAATAGCCATTAGTTAGATCAAATGATTAGCGGGTTTTTATTAAGAAAACATTCAGCTAGGGTTATTGACCCGGGAAATCCCCTTCTTCCCTATATGGAAAAGCAGTAAAATTATAAAACCTTTTAAGTGCCAGCTCTCTAAGAGGAGTTCGCTGTGGCCCAGTGTGCCATTTGAATAAAAGTGTACTCTCAGGTGCAGCTGGGGCACGGCTGCAAACCGATTTATCAAACGAAATTTATCTGGTCCGTGTGTAGTCCGAGTCGAGAGCTGCCCACGCGGCGACGGCGGCTACAGAAATTCCATTGTTGGCCGAGAGTCGAAATGCAAATGCCTGAAACGTGACATGTAACCGCCGGGGCGACAGAACAACCTGCCACGGCGGCCGCAAATGACATCACGGCCGGCCACAACCTGCCACGCGATCAACAGCCGCCTGCTGGCCAGGGAAACCCGTAGGAAACCTCACCAGAAACTCTCGCTTTTACCGCCGCCTCTCACTGCCATTAATTATTGAAAATGTTTCGCTTTTTGTTACACTCCGACTTGAACTTGAAACCATTTCCTCGGAGCCGCATGCTAAATGTTTAATTGAGACACGTCCCATGTCCGACAGGGGCTATCAACCTGTTGTACAGCGAGTTGTTTTTCGGGGAGGCTTTTCCCCTCCCGCGATTGATAAGCCGCTTTCATCGATTCGATCATCAATCAGATGGCCGCACATTCGTGTTCGTGTTGCAGCCCAACATGCAGTAATTTCCACCGTGTTAACCTGTCACGAAACACTCGCAACTGACAAATGGGGCTGCTGTAAAACAAACTAACTACGGGTTAATCGCAATCAGCAGGCGGAAGAAATTTTAAACGTTTACTACCGACCGGAATGTCGGCTGGTTAAAATATATATCTGATTCGATTCGATTTATAGCTGCACAAGTACAAAACTTCCCACTCGAAGTTTGTTTCGGAATGTCTCATGTAGGACACGTTTGCCATTAAACGTGAATCGACTCTTTAAAAAAACTGCCTACATTTTTATATTCCTAAGAGAACTTGTCGAAATTCTAAGAAAATTGAGTTTTGGGTTTGGCTTTTAATAGGAGTTTTATGAGCAAATTTATTTATGGTTTAAAGAAAGTCATCTTATCAAAAACTTACAATATATATTTACTTTTGTTATTAACAAATTTATATCATTTGCTATCTCCTTTTGGCAAACTCTTATCTCTAAGATCGTTGTACAAATTCTAGATAAGTTATAAATAAAGATAAAACCCTATATAAATATTTACCTAGTGGAAAAACCATGTAAGGTTAACTTCCAATGAAATATTCTCAAGGAAATACTACTATAAGCCCAAAACTCTTTTACAGACGGCTTCCAAAGACTTCTGGTGTGCCCAACCAGATCACCTCCGGCAGATGAGCGTCTCCGAGTGGCGCAACCTAAGTCAGACCTCTAATGGTTGCCTTCTACGGGATGTGGACTACTCACAGGTGTCGTACAATGGCAACCAACTGATCAACTGGCCAGCAAACGCCAGTGAGCTGGGCTACCGGCAATGCCAGCACTTTGAGTTCTCCGATGTGGATGGATCGGCCAAGACGCTGGTCCAGGAGTTCGAGCTGGTCTGCGGACGCGACATCCTAAGTCTGGTTGAGACCTGCTTCCTGGTGGGTGCGGCGGCTGGAGCTGTGCTTAGTGGCTGGATATCGGATCGATTTGGCAGGCGCCACACGTTGATGGCCTTCGTGACCATACAAAGCGTTTTTGGTGAGTTAAGATGCAAGAAATTGCGTCAGCAGGTTTAAGCCTAATGAATGTGGTTATAAAATAGAAAATCAATTTAAAAAGGCCGTTTTAAATAGATTTTTATAAGCCATAATCATAAAAGTGTTAAGATCTGAGAAATGGATAGTTTTACTATCATTAAATAAGTCTTAAATGTCCCAAACTAATGCTACAAGAAGTCTTCTTGATAAATTATTATTTATTTTTCGAATGAATGATTTGAATGATATTTTCTTCCACCTTAAATGCTATTTTTCCGTGTAAATTACATCGAAAAAGTTGCAACAGTCCGAGATAAAGCCATGGAGCAGGAATGTTGCCATTCTGACCATGGCAATTTGAGTGGGATTCATTTTCTAATTGTCATTTATATGCAGCTTTGTCCGTGAATCGCTCGACTAACAGCTGCATTTGCATTCGTCCTGCTCTGTGGGCCGGGCTGGGATTTTAATTGACTTTACACTCTTATTTACGTGTCCGACCTTGCCACTGACATTCCTACACCTCCTCTCCGGCCCCCGTCCTCCCACCCGGCGTCCTGCTGACCACCATCCGTTTTTGCAGGTGGAATTTTGGCCTTCTCAACATCGGTGGCCATGTTCATGTCGCTACGTGTTATAATTGGATTCGCATCAATGACCGTGACTGTTGTAAGCTTCGTGCTGGTGGTGGAACTGGTCTCCGGCAAGTGGCGCACCATAATCGGCATTCTCAACATTCTGCCCGTCGCCATCTCGTATGTCCTCTCCGCCGGACTGGCCTATCTAATCCGCGACTGGCGCCACCTCCAGCTGGCCATCTCCTGGCCGTGGCTAATCATGCTCAGCATTTGGTAAGTTTTGCCGGGGGTCTTTTAATCGGATTTTTGCTTTGATTTTAGCTCGTTTCATTTGTTAAAGTAGAGTAACACGGATGGTTTCACTCAGCGAAATCAAACAAGAATATTAATAAATTAATAGAAGCAATTTAACCTTTGTTCTTTCGCATAATTTGAGTATTGTTTTGCCAATTAAATTATTTTTTCAGAATGAAATTTAAAAAGGTAATTTAACCAAAAATGTTGTATTTAATTGGTTAATGCTAAAATTATGCAGGAATCATATTTTTATAAAAAGTTTTCATCAGTTATGCTATTTGAATGCCTTTATTACAGTCTATTAAATAAAGTGGATTGTCTTGTGTGCTTTTAGATTAGTTAGAATATTTATAATGACACTTTTATAGTTTCTATTTATTAAAACTGATTACAATCGCTTACATATCACCTAGATGCTTATCCTAAGGGCTATTTTCAATATTTTCACTAGGTTTTCCTAAAGAAAAACCTTCTATATTTTAAACTTGAACTTGGTTTTAATTCGAGCCACAAACATTAAACTTTAGTTTCCATTTGTTGTTAACTCTGGAATGGTTCGCTTCGTTCGATTTCAACTTCAAAGCGTTAACATTTTCAGCAGGCAGTCAACGAAATGAATTGACAGCAAAGAGCTCACAACCGAGCACAACACAATGCGTGGGATCAATTAGATTCCGGCAGGGACAAAGCAACCCATGGCCAGGACATTCCTCAGTGTTTTTCCTTCGGTGCCAAGTGGGGCAGAGGAATGATAGGCCACATTAGCTGACCGCTTTTGAAATCAAATGAAAAAATTCCAAGCAGCCAATAAATACCCAAGCACGACTGTGATTCTCACCACCTTCTTTTCCTGCTCTGCTTTTTCCTCCGCCCTCCCCCTCTAGGTTCTGGTTGCCGGAGTCGCCACGCTGGCTATTGGCCCAGGGCCGCTTGGATGAGCTGTGCGGTCTAATTGAGCGAGCGGCCCGGATGAACGGCACCACGGACAGCCTGCCTAGCAATTATCGCAAGACCCTTGAGGCGGCGGTGCCACGGACGGTCGTCCCCCAATCTCCACCAGAGCTGACCGGCCAAGTAGAAGAGGTGCGTGCCGCTGGAACGGATGCTGCAGATCCCGCTGTGACTGGCCATGTAAATCCCCTGCTGGTGGTGTTTGGCGCCAAGTACTGGCGCACCACCTGCCTGACCCTGATCATCTGGCTCACACTGATCATCATATACTTTGGTCTCACCCTTCACCTGAGCAACCTGGGCGGGAATGTGTACATCAACAGCGCAGTGGCCGGTACGGTGGAGGCCGCGTCCATCTGCATCAGCATTGTGGTGGTGCTCAAGGTGGGCATCCGACGGAGTCTCATCGGGTACATGCTGCTGCCGGGCCTCTGCTGCCTGGCCACGAATCTGGTGCCGAATCAGACGGGAGTGATTGCCCTAGCCACCATCGGTGAGTTGTTATTTTGGGGAGTTTTACAAGGGTTTCAGGTAAACTTATCCAAGAAAAGGCGGGGTTTTTAAGTGAAAGTCTAGCCTAGGTAGTGGAATTAGAAGTTTAATTAGGATTTTAAAAAAAACTGTACAGTTGTATTCAACGGAAACGTTAATCTAATGCTCTGTTTTCTTACAGAAATTATCCCAAGTTTCCTTATAATTTTTTTGCTTCACATTAAAATAACAATAAGTAATCGTTATAAATCCTTCACAGCCAAGTGCCTCATAGGAGCCAACAACGCCATCATTCCCACCTACACAGCGATGCAGTATCCCACAATTGTTCGTAACTTTGGCGTCGGCATGGGCAACCTGGCCTCGGGAATTGCCCTAATCCTTGTGCCCTTCCTCTGGCAACTGGTGGGTGCTGCTTTCCTCGTTTACAATGATTATCTTGCAATTTTATTGACCTTGTTTTTTCATCGTCCTGCAGGAGCACATCGACGCCCTGCTGCCCTTGAACATAATGGGGGTCAGTGGCCTGATTGGCGCCGTTGCCATCAGCCTTATGAAGGATGTGGAATGATCCGGAGGTGGGATTGGAACAGGAACTGCAACAGGGACTCGAGCTTACTATCCGTTACGATATGCCTAAAACTGTGATAATTTGGACCTACTACAGGGGACATGGCACACCGCACTTAATCGTTTTATTTCTCATTTCACTCCAACATTATCTATTATATGATTTTATTTTATTTATACTTACTTCACATTGATTGCATTAAAAACGCAGTATTTTTATGATATGCAAAAAGTTGTGTCTTTTTAATTGGTTTAATTTGTTAAAAGATATAATTTAATATTTTATGCTAATATTATATATGTTAGAAAGTCGTTTTTTAATATTAATAATTTATTATGATAATAAAAACATGTTTTTTTTTTATTCTAAACTTACTCTGTGACTTTCTTGTTTAATAAATGTTAAATTAAAATAAATTAAATTAAATAATTAAATTTATTAAAAATCGCTTTAGTTTTTGGTACTTATTTGTTAGTTTTGATAATATAATCTAATTCTTTTTCTGAAATTAAACATTAATTAAACGTTGCTATAAAACCAAGTCTTTCACACTTTTGGTTTGAAACACTGCTAACTTTGCTATACTGTCACTCAGCCAGGGCAATAACCATTGCGCATACGCTCCGTTGGCATTACTTTGACTGCTTTTAGCCCTAACTAAAAAGCTTGTTTTGTAGCGTTGCCAGCAAACCGTATTTTAACGGACCTCGCTGGAGGCGGTAAAAGTAATTTAAAACTACATCACGTTCCCGGAGCTGATCGAGTCAAACCATTCTCATGTCCACAAATGAGTGCGAAAAATAAAGAAAAAAGTGGACTTAATGCCCTGTCACTTTCGTTACTTCATCGAGAGATGCGCTCCACTTTCGGCCTGGGCATTCAGTTGCATATCCAAGCATGCCAAGCACACGCCTCACATAAATTTCCCGCGCCTGGGTAAAGCTCCGATTGGAGCTGAAGCCAGAGCTGTAGCCGGAGCAGCGGCTATAAAACCGTCTGCGCACCTGGCGGGCCCAGCATTTGAGCGATCAGCGTCTGGCCAATAAGAAACTAGTGCCCTGCGGATAGTCCACTAATTTCGGGAATATATTATATCTTGCGGAAGTGTTGCCACAAACTGGGACAGCCAAGAGGAGCCAGTGCCAGTGCCGCCGGATCCACCATGAAACTCCAACTAATCGCGGTAAGTCGGAGGATTAACCAGTGCCAGTGTGTTCCCTGCTGTCGAGTGAACAGTTTATAAGCCATTTATGATTCACACGTAAAAAATAGTGCTGCCACTTGAAGGTCGTTCGGTTGCCAGCTTAAAAACGCAGATTGAGACGTTTGCTACTCGTATTTATTTGCATTTTATAGAAAGTGACCGAGTCAATGCAATGCAATTAGCAATTAATGTTGGCCAACTGACATTTCATTTGATCATAAAATCAGAGATCTGACTCTGGGCACAAAGGCACTCGCATCATAAATACGCGATACAATCACCCAGCAATTGTCTTGCAAAGAATGAGGAATTTGAGGAATTACCCAACCCAGGCAGCCCTCGGGTCAGAAATTTTAACGAGCATTTGTTTGCTTCAGGCCCAGCTCCACCTTAAGTCTGCCAAAACTCCCCCTACACCCTATTTCCCTCCACCCTACCCAATAACGCAAAAATTCAGTTCGCAAAATGGACTCACAATTGGCTTAAGTTCAATTTGTTGTTTGAAAGGAATTTGCCACTGCACAAAGCTGATAAATGGCAAATAATGGATTAAATAAATTAAAGTAATTGCTGATACAATCGCTGAAATCTAAAAAAAAAATGGGAGAAGAAAAACAATAATTGATCTTTGTTTTCTTAACGAGAAAATAATTTTCAAGTCAAATTGGTTTATATAAATGATAAGATAATTTTTTAAATTGTTATTTCTTGCTTTTTGATTAAGAATTTACGGAGGCTAAAGATTTGTTTTCAATTATCCAATTTTATCTCTAACGAGTAAATTTAATCTGAATATATAACTTCAAAAAAACACGATCAGGCATTTAAAAAAGAATCAAAACAAATAATAAATAAATAAATATAAACATAACAATAAATAATTATAATTATGCTAATAATAAAGTCTCTAATCTGTTGTCTTCAAGCTGAAGTCCTTCTATAATTTTCCCACTAAAT
>JAEIIL010025093.1:0-17328 GCA_018905715.1 Drosophila lini | reverse complement strand
ATTAATAAACTCCTAATAATTTTTTTCCCCATTTAAAATATATCTTAAGACCTAACCACTATGTAACCAATACACCCCAAACAATCATGAGACACCAAAATAAATGAAAACAAAAACTGCAGCACAATTCATATTTAAGCAGGGTCACAACAATGGAACAGAGCTAAAAAAAAAATATGTAAGAAATAAAAAAAAAGCGAAGGCAGACTAACTGCAAATTGTGTGGGTGAACTGTGGAAGGAGTCAGGAGGGAGCCAGCGAAGGAGGCAGCAGCATATGACGTGCCGACAGGGTGTGTTATGTCCCTGTTACTGTCTGCCTCCCCCGCAACGCACCCCCTCGCTGCAGCCGTTGTCATGGCATTGCAGACTTAATTAATTTCAGCACGCAAAAAGCTGCAACTGCCACTCAAAAGTTATTCATTATAATCCAAATGATTCATGACAATAAAATGCACAAATTGAACCGTACTTTTTTCGCCGCCAGTTCTTGTTGTGGTTTCTTTTGCGGTTAAGTGCAAGGCAATAAAAAAAAGCGGTTAAAGTAAGTTAGCTGCCATTGTTTGGTTTGTAAAACATTTAAACAAGAGTAAAAAGAATTTGAAATAAAAGCTTGGAATTTTTTATAAAATATATATGGACTTAAAAGGGCTAAAGCCATAATTGGCTAAATAAAAATCAAAACGATCAAAATATTAATAATATTTAAGCAAGGCTTGAAAATAAATGTTTTATCAAATTTTAAAATAAGTAAGCGTAGTCTTTACTTTTTATGCCTGTTCATACGAAAATTATTACCTTATCTGCATGCTTTAATTTTTTAAAACTTATTTACTTTTTTTTATTATTTACTTAATGTTCTATCAAAAACTGAAACATAGCTGGTAGCAAAATATAATCCAGTAAAATGATACTTCAGTTTTTTAATCATATTTTCATCGATCATTTTGTGTTACACAACATGTGCGAAATTTTAACAAGAAATAAATAAAAAAAAAAAAACAGAACCCATAAGAAGAGGAAGTTTCGTTTTTACGGCAATTTAGTGCGGAGCAGCTTGACCGGTGCCCAAAAAAAGGTGTCCAACACCCAACATTTGTTCAGCTTCGGTAGCGACGGCAGCTGCCACTGAAATTAAATCCTCCAATCAATTTAAAACGCAACGAAAACAAGAGCAACAAAAATAAGAAACATTTTAAATCCACGAGGGGAACCGGTTCTTATGCAAAGCAGCTTGTGTGTCGACGGGTCCCGGGTTGCCTCCTTTGGTGCCCGTGTCCCCTTTAGTTTACACGGTATTTTGTGTAGGGTAAGGGGTATACTAAAGTCGGGAAAAAACTGGGTTAAGTAAAAAATATTTTTAGCTGCTTAAAAGGAAGGCAAAGAAAATTATTTTTTGATTTTTTTAATATGTTTCAGATATATTTATATAATTTGTATAGGCAGATTGTATTGTTCATGTTTATGTTCATAAAAATATTAATTTGAAAACAAATGGTAAAATTCTTTAAGATAAAACTCCCATAATAAGGTATTTCCTATTCGACCCATTCCAATACGCCTTTCTTACCTGTTTTCCCCGCTTTCGGAGTTCCTGTCTCAATGTCTCCGTCCCAAATGCAAAAGGTGTTCGTGTGTCGACAACAGCAACAATAAAAACCAATCATGGACAACAACAACTGGCAGCCGGAGTTGAAATACATTTGTGCACCTGATGATCCGTGGCCAAGACGCGTGCCAAATGTGACAACAATGGATTTGAATGCACATCGATGGCTGTGTCTGAAGGAGAACCCAATAAAGGAGGTAGTAAAGTTTTTCAGGCAGAAGGGGATTTGCAGAGTGTGGGGATGTCTACAAAGCATATGCATGTTCGTCTGGTTGAAATCGAAAGTCGGAAGGTTTCCCCCAATAGCAACAGAATAAAGGAAATAAACTAGACCAAAGTAGTTGCTGATGATTATGGCTTATGACAGCTCCAATGGCCAAAGATGGGGGAGTGCTTCAAATATGAATGTCTGTTAACTTTTAATGGGATGGCGGAGCACTTGAATTACAATTTAACAAGCATGTCTTGAATGGGTTTCTATCAACCTGAATCTAACGTTTTCTGTTAGCTGACTTTAAAAATTTAAAGCTCCTGTTTAAGATCATTTTTCCAATAAATTAGTTCACTCAATTAATGGTATACATTATTTTTACACAAAAAAAAACTAATTTGTATTTTTTTATACAATAAAAAAGTGGCCCAAATAAAGTAAACAAATACTTTGTGAAAAAAAAGCAAGTTACTGAGTAATAAAAACATTTGTTCATTTTGTAATTATAATTTGATAATTCAGTGGACCATTCATAATATATTTTTTTCATTTTCTGACTTTGTTTACAAGTTGAAATTCGAATAATATTTAATTTTCTATTTCTATAATTACTTTCAATTGACAGCTTATCTGGCTGAATTATTGCCCTAAATCTGCATAAAAAGTCTGTTGAAAAAATTCAAATTGTAACCAATTAATACGTTTGCTTTTTTAACAAACTTTTTAGCTAAGCAATTCTAAATAATATTGGTTTAATTCGGTGGCTTAGCAAGTAACATAAAAACCAGCTTAATGTAGTATATTAGACTAGTCCAACACTCTTAAAATATATGCTACATATAAAAATAAATTACTAAAAATAACTTAAATTGCATTCAGGCACAATTACTTTGATTTAATAATACATTTTTGTTAAAAGGAAATTTTTCAATGAACCTTAAAATAATATTCGGTGATCCTAGAGTATTATATGAATGCCAGAATTTGCATAAATTAAATAAAAGCATACCCAAATATTTCAATTTACACAAGTTAATTAAGAAATTTGTTTTTGGTTATGACAAATATTTAATCTCCTTTGGCTTTCAATTAATTACGTTATTTTTAGGGCCCACCTGGATAATGTAATAATACGGAAACACATTACGTATGCAGGGACAGCAGCGATTTGGAGTGTAAAGTTCGCAACATTAACGAACCATTAACAAGTTGGGGCCAATAAATTTGTATTATGGCCAATTAAAAGCGAATAAAATCGGCAACAAGACGGCATAAAAAATGAGCGCAAATGCCCAACAAATTTCGATTAGTCGAGCGGAGGGCGAAGGAACTTTTTCTGTGTGCTTTTTTTTCTCTTTTTTTTTTTTGGTTTGTCGTGTGGCTGGCCACGCCTCTTTTACCGCTACAGCCCCTGTACTACCCCTCCGTGGTCACCCGCTCATCAACTCCACTTACACATTTGCGCCGCAAAATGTTGCCACTGTTTTCCGCTGCAGCACGTTGCATTGATTTATTGTGGCTGAATTAGGAGTCAGCAGATAACGAGCCACCAGCGGCCCAGCGGAGGAAAGGGAAGAGTCTGGAGAGGGGACGGAGGGAGCGGAAGCCGGACCACGGATGGGGTAGCAGCAGCAGCCGAGGAGCATCAGCAGCAATCCCATTGTTCTAGATACAAAATAGGCGGCAGTTTCCCAACTGGGCAAAGTGGGGCTAAACGAAAATAAACGTTGAACCTAAAAAAGTTAATAAAATGTTGTACTAACAGAGATTTGGAATATGTAAATAAATTAATTACTTTAAAATATTGTGATACAAATTGCATAGTTATATCTCACATACAAATTATTCAACATTCTTAAATCTATAATAATTTTAACTCCTTAAGCTGTTTGCTTTGGCCTTTGATATTTAATATTTCATAAAACAAATATAATAAAAATTTATCCAGAATCTAGTTTCTATATATATATATTTTATAAAACATATATTAATGTATTAAAATGTATTATCTGTAATTTTTGTCATGCCTTAGTGCCGTAGTGACAATAAAATGTAATTCAAATATTAATAAAATATTTTGTTTAATAATAGCTTTTTAAAAACGCTACCAAAATATCTAAAGGACTACTCATATTTTAAGATCTAAATTAAATTGATATTTTTACCTAGAATTCTTCCCACCACAACCACTGTTCCTGACCCGGGACCCGACTCGCTGGCATCGTTGGCCCGAAGCAACTTAATACGCACGCGTAATCGTATATTTATTTAAATTTATTGCCGCCAGCTAGAAAATTTAGCTACCGTACAGCTTGAACTCGCTCTGTCTGAGTGGAAAGCGTGGAAAAGGAGCTGGGGGGAAATTGGGGAAACGGTGGGGCCGCGCAGGGCGGAGAACAAAGGGAGATCGTTGGCACTAAAGTGAATTTCTTTTGTGCGCTCTCGACGCGTCTACGTGCAGCATAAGAAATATTCAATTAATCACACTTTATGGTTTAGTTCAACATTTGTTGCAATTTTTCTAGCTTTGCTCTTGACGCTTTATTACAATTGTTATTTGCCACTCAGCTCAGCTCGCTCCTCACTCCCTGATTTTCAGCTTTTTTCGCCATGTTTCCAACTTGTAAGCAATTAAATTCTGTGCGTATGTGAGGGGCCCAAGGATGGGATTGTGAGCATGACTTTCAGCTTTGCTTAATTAATTGCACTCAGAGCAAAGCTCTAGCCAGTTGCTCCGTTTCTTTCGCCTCTGCAGGATATCCTAGCCCCGGTCAGAGTCCCTGTCTCATCCACATGTCCACTCTGGTATTTATTCTGCTCGGTTTTAAGACATTAAGCATTTGCGAGAAATACGATTACAGCAACTTGGTCAAAAGGGAAGATGGGCCACGGAATGGATTCCTTGAGGATTCAATGTATATACTGAAAGTTACAGTAATTTGAGCAATTTCATTATGGCAATTGAATGCTAGAAAGTTCAGAAAAGATTAAGTGGGAAATTGAAGGAAACTCTCGCAGTTAATATATTTTCATATATTTACTCAATGCTATTTTTCTTATAATAAATTCACATATTTCTATACCCTTTTTATATTGTTCTTGTAGTGTTTTTTATATTTTTCTGCACAACTCATTGGCAGCCATAAACTAAATGCATTTCAGGGCCCCCCATCGAAAAATCAAATGGAAAAGTTTCCGTTCTCTCAATGTCTGATTAGGTTGAGGTCAGTAGGGATGGGCAGACGGTGAAGTGGATAAAGGGACTCTAATGTAGAGAGTGCCGCCCCAGCAGTTGAGTTCCGTTGGCCTGTAAAACTGTCGCGTGAATCACGCTAACGTGCTAATTTCCCCCAGCTAATTTTCGCCAGCTGCCAGAGAGCTTAAGTCCCTCCCTCCATTTCCTGATGATTTGCACATTTTTCATGCGATTTGCTATATGTTTCTATAATTTTTTGCGGGTGCTGCCAGACCGCGCCTAATTAGGCCCCCACTAATGGTGGGGAGTCGCGCAGACTCAGCTGCAAGTCACGAAACGCCTATTTAGGCCCAATCACCTCCTCCTTGGCCCGGCTCCCCTTTATGTACCCGTCAGTCTGAGTTGGCAATTTTTTTTTCTTTGCATCGTAATGTTAGATTTGCATGAAATTCGAGCACAAAAAAAAGAGGAAGAAGGGAAAATTACATGAACAAAAAGTATAACTAAAGTAAACACAGGAATTGAGTAATTTAAGTGGGAGATAAAGGGGAAACATTAGGGTCAGAATGAGGAGGAGATCGGTCCATTAAAATGTAGACATTGCGTAGGTCTTAATCGGATTAATTTACACGTCATTTTGTTTGCAAAACGAAAAAGAAATGCACTAACAGTTAAAAAATTTGTTATAATATATTTTTATTAATTGATAATATTTTATATTAATAATAAAACAATTCTTTGATGAGATTTACCTTTCGAAATGCACAATAAATTTTCTAATAGCAACATTTTATAATACCAAAGAAGTGTATTCCTGCAAGGGTATTCTGCTCTTCGGTTTCCAAAGCTTACATAGTATTCTTGTTTCCTTTTTCTCTTTTCTTAATTTATGCTTTTAATGCACTCTTAATGTGCGGCAAATGTGAAATAATTCAGGCGCTTATCATCGGTGATAATGATTAATATTGGTTGCACTTGCGCTCCTTGCCTCCACCCAGCTTATTCCTGGCTGTTGCGGATTTGTCAGTCGTAATTGCGAATTAAAGCAACAAAAACAAAACTTTATAAAAATAAATGACAAATGAAAGTTGATATTTTCTGCGCTTATTCGGCTGTCGTTGTTGTTGTTGCTGCTGGGATATGGAAATATAATTTTGTAATTGTAATTGCCATGCATATTTAAAATGGAGGTCAGCATTGGGAAATTGATTCGGCGAGATTAATGATTGAAATACAGAGAAACGGAGTCGCTTGAAAGGGATAAATTTCGTTTGTTTTTATCGCGTTTCATGTGCAATAAATGTTGAAATCGGGTTATGAAATATGCATTCTGATTAATATTGATGGGCCATGGTCAAAGCAAGATGAGATTTTACGGGCTTTACAAAAGTCCTTGAACGGAACTGTAAAATGTTAACGTCATTTTAAAATAATTTAATGTATTTTTAAACAGTTTGTTGATTGGATTTCAACTTGTATAAGTACTGAAACTAAGGGCTCAAGATTTATGAGAATAAAGTTTAATGAAATAAAATATTTGAATAAACCAGGATAATTCGTAAGAACAATATTTATATGTATTTTAATTACAAATATCCCATAAAACAATTGTCTGGAACTGAAAAACGGATAAATAAATATTTCAACGAAGTAAACAGTGTTAACCATTTCCGCAATCCTGAGCTCCTGTGACGCCTTGTTTATTTTGTGGCTGCTACCTCGCTTCGATTGCGATCCTGGCAGGTTGAATAAATCAAATTACCGGGGGGAATGCCAGCTCTGGGTCGGACTTTTAATTGCGCAACAAACATTTACAATTGTTGCCTGTCTTAACTTACCGAAGGCCGAACGCGGCGAGGAGATTGGGAGCTGAAATTTCGGTCTGGCAAAAAGATATGAAAAAGCCAAATGGCCAGACGCCGCATAAATTGCCATGAAGTGCAAAAGTTAAGGCTCATTAATCATAAATGTAAAGGCCTCCTGTAGCCGCGTGGGTGGTTTTCGGTGGGTTCAACCGGCAGACAAAAGTGGCACAAAGGCAGACTGGAACTGTAAATTGCTCGGCATTAATAGACGTTCCACAGTCGGTCTTGCCCCTTTACCCATCTCGAGCCAGACATTTTCGTTGAAGCGGGCTCAGCATTTTTTAAGGATTAACGGATGGTGAGAGGCTGAAAAGAGGCTTAAAATAAATGTAAATAAATCAAATAATTGATTGCCTGCTGAAAGTAAAGGTTAAGCAGATACATTTGCTGACAGATGAATCTCTAAATAAAAGGCTTGTCATGGAGTCTTTGAAAAATATGCACAGAGTTGGTCTAGCAATGGTCTAGATAGATAATAAATACGAACACTAGGCTACTACTTGAAGATATATCCACTAAACTATTGTTGTTCCTAGGCCCCAGACACCCCTTATTTACCTATTAATTTCAATTGCAGCTCATTTTCCACTTCAATTTTCCAGTAAATGAATAGTAGATTAAAGGAATGTCAACATCTTTCGGGTTCACATTCCACTCGGTGCCATTTCGCAGAGGCGAGGGGGATGGGCACGCTCAAATTGAGTAACTTCATCAACTTTCCCTTTCCATCAAAGGCTACTCAGCGGGAACTTTGACCACTCCAAAAGGGACCCACTCCCCCGCACACAGCCACACTTTTTACATGGCTTATTTAGCATAATTACAGTCCATTACCTGGTCACGCTGCCCCCCTCTCCGCTCCTTTTCCACCCTCTCACCTTCGAGGGTTAGGCAAATTGCCCGGCAGGCTTTCGGCCAGAGGTGCCATATGTTGTCAACTGAAAGTGGCATGTTGACCAAAATGGCCAGCCGACACCACCGACCAACCCCTCCGCACCGACGCCTCTGTATGACGCTGCCGCCACCCCCTTGGCGTACTTTTTTACCAAGGGGAAAATGTAAATTTAATGAGAGACTCGCAGCATTGCAACGGAAAATATTTAGCAAACATTATTTACATCAAAGTGCGGCAGCAGCTGCCACAAACAGCTACTGGAAAATACAGGAAAATGGGCTGGTCGACGTTAAATGCAGAGAAAGGCATTCGATGTAGGGGCGTGGTCAAAATTAATCAAAAACAGAACAAATTTGAGCAGTTTGTTTAAAAAAATTGAATTAGTCGCCCGGATTTACGGGTGTTCTAATTGGATGGTTTAATTTTAAGTTAAATGGTGCTAGCTAAATTTTTCTTTTTCATTTAATAATATTTGTAAAAATAAGAAAGAAAAAAAATTTTGTTGTTATTGCTTACATTTTACCTCAAAAATTTAAAAACACTTATAAACATTTAAAATTCTCAATTTGGTTTCTGTAAATCAAGGACCTTCTCTGAACAATGGCAACAACTCAATTGAGTCCTTTCAATTTACTTAAAGTCAACCGCGGTCAGTTGGTCAATTAAAGGGTCGAATGCCCACATCACTGGCCATTGTCCGAGCCCAAATGTGTTGAAGCAGGGAAAGTAGGAAGGCAAAAGTTGGTCTAGCATTTGACATTGACTACGCTTTTTAGCCAGTTTAATTAAAATGCAAGTAGGCAATTTATATACACTTCGTGTCCCAGTGCGGAGTCAAGAGGGTGAAAAACAAAGAGGCAAAACGGTAGAAAAGGAGTGGAAAAATAGAGACAGAGTGGAAAAGAGAGGAAAACTCTCTCTGTGTGTGGCCATTAGGCCGGTCCTTTTTGATTTATGTTTTTACACGCTTAAATGAACTGTGGTCGCAGCCCTTGACTGCCCATTGAAAAGTTTCGCACATGAATGAGTTAAGCTCTCCAAAGAGTAACAGAGAAAACCCAAAATGAAAAGCATACTGAACTGAGGAAAATATGGTTGTTGCAAAAATGAAAGCGATTAAAGATACGCTGGTCATTCAATTTTACCAATTAATTTCTTCGTTGAATATACATCTAAGTTTTATAGGAATATTGATAAATGTCAAGACAATCTTAAATTAAATAAAGTGAAAGAAAATTGAAAAGATTTCAATTTTAATTTATTTTTATATTACATTAATTATAGAAAATCTATGTCAAAATAAATGTAATAATAAATATGACATCCTTTGGACTCAATTAACTTTTCTTTGTCACTTTTAATTCTGATCAATACAATTTAAAACAATCATCTAGAAGCAAATCCACTTCTTAGTTTTCTCTTAAAATTGTGTGTCTTTATTTAAGACATTAACCAGGCGATTGATGCCATTTGAAATTCCTTGACCAAGTCACCCAAATAGACGATTATTTATACGGCATTTTAATGTTTTGCTTTCATTTTTCTCTCGTTCCATCCTCGACACGCATTGCATGTGAAATGCCAACTGCTGCCTGACCTCTGACCCCCAAACCATTTCCAAATCGAATAGAAATCGATGGATAAAGCTAGACAAAGCGGGGGTGAAACGCAGCGAAACGACCAAAAATGCATTGTCAAACTATCAAATTCTTAAATTGCAACTGACAATCAAGTCACGTGCTACACAGTGAGCCAAGTCACGGAAAAGAGAAAAGAGCCAAAAGTGTGGGTGGATGGGGCATCTGGAAAGTGGATTTCTGGTTGCTGTGGTAACCTCCAAATAGATATTTTTATATAAGAAAAGATAATGTTGTTTTAAATGGCCATAGTGAAACAAATTCTAATAATCTTACTTAAAGACTGGCTTTGAAAATAAATTATTATTACTTCAGCTTATGAAAAATTTCCAGCGAAAGCAGTAACAGCTTAATTATATATTTACCTAATCAACTCTGTTGATTTCGGGTCACTCAATTTGGATCGCTTGACCAAAAAATAAACAAACAACACCAAACCCATGGAGGGCAAAGGTAACGAGGAAAACTTCGAAGGGCAGCGAAGCCACTTTCATTTTGCGGTTGAGCAAAGTTTCCAATTTGCACTGAGATATTTAAACTCTAATTAAAATGCAGAAACGAAAGCCAAGGAAACTGCGGGACGCTTTCGACCAGCAGGCTGCACTCATTCTTATTTAGATAAACAACTTTAACTCAATTTGCAGCAGCTGCCCCGAAAAAATATTTACACAGGTCTAATTGAATTTTCAATTAAGACGCGTTGCAAATGCCCGGCGCAACCCAACGGAAAAAGGCAAGGAAACGAAAACGAAAATGAAAATGAAAACGAATCCCGAAGCAAGCCAAATGAGGCGTACAACAAATATTAAGCATACGCCGTGTGCAACCGCAAAATTGCAAAAGGGAGCAAAAAAAAAAAAAAAAAAATTAGCGGGAAGCGAGTTGCAGTAAAGGAAATCCATTAGCCAAAGTGTGCAAATATAAAAGCGAGAGATATCCTACCTTTTTCGGGCCTAGGCGCAAATGAAACCAACGACATGCAAATAAACAAGTTTCCCTCCAAACATACTCACCGAAATACATACAAAAAAGTCCACAAAAAAATGGCTAAAAACGAGGATATGATGGGGTGGCTGGGATGGAAAAATGAAAACCCGACCAAGCAAAATGCCCCATCAACAGTCAGATTTGCATGTTGCTGATAGAAGGTGCGATTTGGAAGGGGTTGCGAAAGGAGTAGTGTGGAGTGTGAAAGGCCTGAAGTTGAGTGGAGCGGGGGGTTTCCGCCGGTGCTGCCCAGCTGTTCACATATTGCAGAAAATGTTCCGTCTGGCCGGAGAATTGAAGTGAAAACTATGAAAATTATAGAGTAATTTCACCCACTTGGTTTTTCCCAAAAAATTTTGGAATATGTTTATTAGTCCTTAAAGAATTCTTTGTTAAAGAATATATATTTATTTTAAAGAAAATTTAATGCTAGGCAAATGCTTTAACTATTTTTAAAAGCATTTAAACTAAAAGAAAATATAAATGTAATAATATTTTTAAAATATATAATATATATATATAATATTTTTTAAAATAATATTTTTATATATTACTTTCTGAAATACTTTTCCCAACTTCAGCTCTAAACTGGCCAAATCCAGCGCATCTTTGGCCCACACACATACACTTGCTAGCCATAAAAGTTTACAAGTGCGAAATTGCATTTCATGGAAGTGTCCTTGGCTTTACTATGAGAACACAAATTCGTATTTTTTTCCTTTTCGTATTTGGCTTGTTGTTGTTTGACTTTTTGTTGGATTTCATTCCTCCTTTTTTCCGGCTGCCTTAGTCGCCGCCGCCAACGCTTTTTAAATTCACTTATTCAAATTTCTTTTAGGCGACGACCATACACATTCACCGGCAAAGGCACATGCATTGTTTGGACATGTCACGTGCATAACGAATTTGTTACCGAAATCTGTTTTTGATTTAGTGAACAGCTTGCACTTTTTCAGCACTCACCGCCTTTGAGCCTCTTCTTTATTTTCCCGCTTTTTTATGTTCAATTTTTTACGTTGATCTGAGAGCTTGAAATAAATTGAATTTGTCAATGTTTTGGTCGAAAGCCAAAGGGAAAAAGATGTACAGATATGGCCGATAGATGGTATGTTCTGTACCTGTAAGACTTTGATAAACAAAAGAATTTTTTAAGCTTATTGAGTAAGTTTTTAAAAATTATAATCTCCAAAATAAGCTTCCAATTCTCAATGTATATATTACACAATTTAAATATATATAAATAACACAACCATTTCCATTTTATAATTGATTGGTAATTACAAGTCAACTTTCAGCTTCCCACAAAAATCTGGATAAAAAAAAATAAACAATTTCCACTTACTGGCTTGTGCAACATTGGTTAACTGGTAATCAAGGGCTTTTTGGCAAAGGAAAAAACTTTTTCGCCGCTGCTGCGACTTCTATAAAATCAGCATTTTTGTCTGGCCTGATTAATGGGCTTCGGTCGAGAAATCAATCAATTGCCCAAAGAAAGTTTCGCTGGCCACTCGTTTGCTTAGATTTTTATTGCTTTCGCCAGCGTTCTCACTCTTTAATTTCAGTTGCCTTTGGCTGATTCTTGCTACCCAGTTCTTGTAGATGTCAAGGGTATATTGGTTAAAGCTTGATCCCTGGACAGGTTTTCTCCTCTTAATATTTCCTGCAAGCCACAGAAATCGTTGCCTATATTATATTTCTTATGAGGAATGGAGGGTACTTGACTGGTCTTACGACTTGCTTTCTTGCTGGTCGCTACTGGTCCCTATTTTTACCAACAGAACGGAGTGTAAATGCGGCACGAGTGGACCTAATTAACACGTCCATACATCAATCATCTGGCCAGCGAAGGAAGAAGAGTTCAGCGATGCGGATTATTGTGCGTAAATTACTCAGCTGGTTGTGTGTGTGTGTTGAGGATTCTGATGAAAAAGGGGGAACGGCACGTGACCTTTGACACCAAGCTTTAAGCTGGCTTTAACTTTTCCGCCAACGTCATTGTCATGGTCTGTCATGTTAAGTTTTCCGCTGCCCGAGAACTTGTTCCCATGCTAAACTGTCAGTTTGCATTTTGTTGCACGCAGCAAACGGGGGGTGGTTTTTCAGGGCGAGTGGGGCTCAGATGGTTGGCCCAGGGGCGGCGGTGAAATGGAAGGGGCGTGGCACGATGTCGGCGTTGGGGTCAGCCCGAAGCTGCTGCCGCTGCGTCGCTTATAAATGACATGACATCAAAGCGTAACAAGCGGCACTAAATCTAAACGATGCATGCGTACACAGACAGTACTTGAGGAGTTAACACTGACAGGATTTTGTTTTGAATATATTTAAAAAACTTGTATTTTCTTTTTTTATATCAGAGAGAAATATATAAAGTATTTCCTCTTTCTGCTTAAATACAATAGAAAAAGAAATAGCTTCGGTTTGGTAATCCGAAAGAATGATTAATCATTAAAATGTCCTGTAGGTGTAACATAAATTATTAAATATTTTTTCTCAGTGCAAAACGCTCACACAAGCACGACTGCACACTCGCAGACGGACAGCTGTCGAGCTGTTAAGTCTACGCCGGACAGAAAGGATGGGTCCGTTCCGTTTTTGGCCCAAAAGGGGATGTGGTCAGGAGCCGATTTTGTGGAACTGCTTTTGGTTTCAGTTTTAGTTCCTATTTTTTGCTTTCAAAATGTCGTCAAAGTGAACGGAAATACAGTCAAATTTATCATTGCCAGTGACTTTATAACTTCAAAGGTTTGTCAGGATAATCGTTTGGCATTTAACAAATAATTAAGTAATAATAAAATTTATATATATGTTTTATAACTGTCTTTAATTTTTTACTTAAAATAAACATTCAAATACTAATGCATATAATTTAATTATGTACAGTTACTTTACAAATTTAATTTAAATATATTTCACATCATCAAAACTAAAAATCAAATTAAGCTGTGTGCTTTGCAGCTTTAAACTTTTTCCTGACCCACAAATATAAATGAAGAAAAAATCTCGGTTATATGAGAGCCGTTTGTCACGAAAAATTTAAATTTTAACGCCACAAAATCAAAGAAAATATTTATGCCAATAACCTTTTGACAGGTAAAAACATATAATTTTGTGTGCATATTTATTTTGGCTATCACGCATAAATTTAATGCCACAAGCTGGCCAAGAAAAAATACCCTAAATTATAGTCATTTGTCAGGTTCGTCTATACACTGAATTTTGTGTATTTAATGTTATTTTTTCTCAACTCGCTTTCAGAGAAGAGCTGTGCAAACAAAGGCTGACCAGCCAGCCGGCCTCGAATTTTGGTATGCGCAATTCCTTTGCTGCGAGCAAAAAAATCAACAATGGAAATTGTAAAAAAGCAAGCGGAAAAGTGGAAAACAAATCCAATCTATGACCAGGTTCAGTCAGTCAGTCAACCGGTTTGTGAGTGCTGAAGAGAAATTCAAATATTGCAGAATAATGTTGAAATGAAAGTATTTTCGATATTATTCTATTTGTTTGTTGTTTCGTGTTGCATTGTTGCACAAACACTCTGGTTCAAAGGGTTTTAGCTTCATATATCCCTGAAATACATAGCTGCTCCTGTACTCTATATCCTATTCATGCAATTACAAAAGACGAGAGATTTTTTTTATTTTTTTCAAAGGTATTGTTACTGCAAAAACAAGAGGTATTTGGCGGTTACTGATTAATAGAGTTTTAAGTCCGTTGTTTTAAATATTTATTTATGAAAAACACTGCTCTTACTGAAGTGAAAAGTTTTGTTATTTATGGTTTATAGAAAAAATACAATAATACAATATTTAAGTGAAATAATAATAAAATAATAATCAAACGAATCGAAAGGGACTCTCAACTTTGTTGCCAACTTGACTTTGGTAATTTAATATCTACATTTCTTCAAGTGAAAGTTTTTGCGCCCACTACCGGCTGAAGTTGTGAATTATAACACCATAGTGGAACAGATATATACGTATATAGGCATGATGTATATGTACTTGGGGCTGCAAAGTTTTTCAACTGGGCAAAAAGTTGAGGCCGTGTTAAGCCAAACTAGTTTAGCCATGGGATTTTTGCACTTCTTGTAGCCAGGAAATGTTTACATATGCGCATAAAGATGCAGCCTGTCCCTCTCCCTTTCCCCTTCGCTGGGTACATCCTGCAGGATTCTCCGAGTTCCGAAGAAAACCGTCAAGTGTCGGAGGTCCGTGCGAAACTTTGTTCCACTTGTTATGCTCGTAAATTGTGGACACTGAGGCCAAGATAATCTCATTTGCGCTAAGTAGGCAGTTTCCCACATATCAAGTATGTGCAAACAAACAAGGATAATTACACTTGTGAACAAAATCCTAAAAAGGGATACTATTTAAGGAAAGAAACTTAAGTGTGAATAAATTAAAGCAGTAATGACTTTCCTGTAAAATGATCTTTTTAAAATGAACTTGTAATGAAAGAATGAAAGAAAAACTTTGACTGATTTAACAAAATCCACACACGCATATCATATCTACACTGACCTTGTGGAGGGTTCATTGTCATGGCTTTACGAAAAAATTTAATAAAATATCTATTTTGTTCTCCCAAAAATTAATAAATAAGCCGTGACTATCTCGCAGTGTGGTCTAATCAATCAACAATATTTTATTGTGGCTAACTAATGTGTTCATTTGGTTAATTTACTTTGTCAAAAATAATTATAAGAAGATTTCATGCATGGTGACACAAAGGTATAAAAATGGGGATGATTTAAATGCAGAATTCAGAAAGAATTATCCGTTGACAGCAGCGTTTGAAAAAATGAGGTCAATCGTTTGGATATTTTTAATAATTGCAACTGCAGTTAACGTCCAGGCTTACAATAGTAAGTGATTTGTTAGGAATAAGTGAAATGGATATATAAATGTCTATTTAAATTTAAATAGAATACGGACGTAGTTGCCGAGATATTTCTTGTGCCCCGGGAGAGAGATGTATCGTATCCACGGAGCCCTGCACAGGATCAAAACGCGATGGCGAGCAATGCGGAGAATATCCCACATGCGAAGCAAAGGGCCAATACTCATCGAGCTCAGGTTGGCATATTTTTTAATTTACACAATTAATCAACTTTAATTTAAACAGACTCTGAGGATCGTGAAAAACGCCAAGCAAATCAACAAGGATACGGAATGGGTGGAAGCGGAATGGGTAGAGGCAACAACATGAATGGAGGCTATGGAAACGGTGGAAACGGAATGGGCGGAAATGGAAATGGCATGGGTGGCAACGGAATGAATGGAGTGAATGGCGGGCGTGGGGGAAATGGCATGGGAGGGAACATGGGCGGGGGATACACCGGTGGAATGGGCGGTGGAAATGGAATGAATGGAATGGGTGGAAGGGGAGGAAATGGTAATGGAATGGGTGGCAATGGAGCGGGACCCGGAGGAATGGGTGGAAGAGGAGGTAACGGCTACGGAATGGGTGGAAACGGAATGGGTGGAAATGGAATGGGTGGAAATGGTATGGGTCCAGGGGGTATGGGTGGTAATGGTATGGGAGGACGTGGCGGAAACGGAATGGGCCCCGGCGGAATGGGTGGCAATGGAATGGGCCCCGGCGGAATGGGTGGCAATGGAATGGGTCCCGGAGGGTATGGAATGGGTGGTCGCGGTGGAAACGGAAACGGAATGGGCGGACCAAACGGAATGGGTCCTCCAAATGGAATGGGTGGTCCAAATGGGATGGGGGGACCGAATGGAATGGGAGGACCAAATGGAATGGGGGGATCTGGTAGCTGGCAAGGCAATTATAATGGAAATGGATCTGGTAACAATGGTAACTACCGGTATAGAAACGGTAACTACAATCAAAGCTATACCTCTACTTCTGCCACAACAACAACGGATGGATGGTGATCGTCTACTCGGAACGAAATAATGAAATAGGCTAATGAGAAATGTAATTACACAAATAAATCGCGAGTTGAGCATATCGTAAATATACATATATATATATATATGCACTTTTCAATAGTAAAACAATTCAGCAAAATATTGACCTAATAATAATACACCTTTCGATCATGAACAGCAATAATTTTTATATAAAATGACTTTCTAAACATGCATATTTCGTGCCAAAATATTAATATATTCCTGCGTGCTTAACTAAGCAATTAAGCAGACAAAAAAGAAGTGGTGAGGGAAAGGTTAAAATTTCCTTCAGCTGCTGTATATTAACAAAACCAGTCACGCCATCGTGATGGAGCGGACAGCTGGCTTTCTAATAGATTGCCTTATCCTTTAATTGATTACAAATAAAAACAAATGGAGAGAGACAGATAGTCGGGTGTAGAAAGAGTGAGCCAGAGAGGACTAGGGACATTTTTCTGGTCTTTATCCTGGCTACGTGCTCGCTTCTGGCTTGCGTGCATTTCCATATTTGTCTAGGCGAAGTTGGTAAAAAGGGGTGACCTGCGTGACCCTGACCTCTGACCCGAGCCACCCCCATTCCTAAATTCTGGCTCCCGATCCTGAATCCTGACCAACCCCACGTATTCGTTTATTTAGTGCGGTTTTTGTTTGACCAGGTGCATAAAAAATCAACAAACTTCAAACTACATAAATCTTTATTAGCTGGAAAAGGCGGGGAATACGATCAATTAAAAAATGTCACTTGCTGTGGGTATATATTGTAAAAAAAAAATGGTAATAATAAATTAAGAAAACACCTGAATTTGAATAAAAATTCCATTTATACGGAAGAAACTAAGATTACTCCTTGTGACCATCAGGAACAAGTTAAGATTTTTAAATTCACATTTTCAGTTGAAAAGTTTGTAACGTGCAACGTTCTAAAGCACAGTTTTGATCGAGATCTGAATTCGCGGGTGCACGCTATAGGGTCCGGCTCTAGCTCGTCGGCTTTGGGGGTGGAGGTCTTGC
>JAEIIL010025092.1:0-12249 GCA_018905715.1 Drosophila lini | reverse complement strand
ATAGCAGCGACGAAATAAAGACACTTCAACGTGATACCATAAAAAAAAAAAAAAACTATTTAATGAAAGGAAACGCAGTTTTCTCGATCGGCGTTTCTCCTTTTCTGTTCCGTTCATACTTCTTCGAAATCGAATCGCAGGTTAAGAAGAAAATCATATATATATCACATTAAAGAAATCAAATTTGTTGTTAAATCACCAACATTAAAAAAGCAAGCCCGAAAAAGGTATTACAAATAATATATCTAGGCTACCTATAACTGATATTGAAGTTCCACAACAAAAAAACCTTTTTACGTTTAAGGTCAAGGTCAAAAATAGATACAATCCTCTTTGGATCGCAGTGAAAATCGAAATAAAAAAATAATAAAAAAAATGATAAGGAAATCTGTAAATCAAAAGTTACGACCTAACGCCGCCGCACTATGGGGTCATAATCATCATCATCATCACTACTATCCGCTGTTAGCCTCAAGCTGCTCGCTCTTGACCAAACGGAATCTGGCCAGGAGCTCCTGCTGCTGCTTGAGCTTCTCCTTCAGCATCTGGCGCTGCAGGCTGAGCTCCTGCTCCTCGCGGGTCAGCTGCTCACAGAGCTTGGCCGCCTCGCGCAATATATTCACCTTGGGCGCACGCTCCTTGTCCCGAATGGTGGGTATCTGCTTCTTGAGCGCCTCGAACAGGTTCTTCAGACCGATGCGACGCTGGCGCTCCATATCGTTGTGCTGATTACGCTTCTCGATCGTATCGGCCTCGTCCAGGCTGAACTGGTTATTATTTCGCCCGCTGTTGGCCAGGCCCGAGCTCGAGGTTGAGCTGCTCTGGCGCTGCCAGTTGTGGGCCGCCAGGGAGGACGACTGCTGGGACTGGGCCACCGGCGAAATCGATCCGGAGCATGACGAGGAACTGCTGCTGCTGCTGATATTAGCCGCTGTTGCTGCCGCCGCTGCTACTGCTGACGCCTTCTTGCCGCGACACTTTTTGCGCAATATCGTCGATGACAACTGCATGATGCGGCGCGATCCAATGCCATCGGTGGCAACATTCAGGTGGTAATAGTGCTTACGTCCCTTCTGGGTGGTGTTGGCCACCAAGCCCGAGGATATCGAGCTCGTGCTAGAGCTAGAACTACTTGAGCTCGAGCACTCAACGCTCAGCGGCGAGTACGATTGCGAGGCGGAGGAGCAGTTCTGATACGGTGTGCTTGACGGCGATGGGTAACGCGAATTGGCCACCGACTTCACCGGACTACTGCTAGCCGGCGTATACGGCAGATTGTAGTTGCCGTAGCGGGGCTTCTTCTGGTCCACGGATATCTTATGGGCCATTTTGGTCTGCAAAGCGCCCATTATCTGGCACGAGGGATTGTTGGGCAGCTTCTTGTCCGTGTAGGATACCACATCGATTTCCTCATCTGCAATAATAATAACAAATAAAAAGGGGGGTTGGTAAGTAAGGGGGTTTGGTTCTTTTATGGCAATCAATTAAATATTAAACTGGCAAGAATTTCCCCTATTGTGGCTTTAATTTCCAACTAAATAATTACCAAGCCCATCATGAAGAGCTCTCCGCCACCCCACCTATTATACCCATGCAATTCTTCGGCTCATTCCTGTTTATTCTATTTACTTTCCCGGTTTTCCGCTAAAGCCCCGCAAATGTTTTTCTTTCTTTCGCGCAAGTTTAATGACCCTTGGCTAAGAATTATGACTTGGGAGGTGGAAAAAACGAAAACTAAACTAAAAGGAGGGCTGAGCTGAGGACTGCGCTAAAGCGGATTAGTGTGTCAACGTTTGGGGCACTCCTCCGCGCATATGGTGTATTCCGTATCCGATATATATAGTATAGAGTAGTATGTGGCATTTAGTATAGTGTATCAGACTTCAGGAAGCAATAGATTTGCACGGATTTCAATTTCAAGTGGCGGCGGCGGCGTCGTCGTCGTCGTCGTCGGCGACAGACAGACGACGCCCTTTTTGTGTGTTGTTGACGTCATTGGTCGTTGTTTTCCCTTCTTTTATTATTATTATATGTATTTTTTGCCATTCTGTTCTCCATCCTACGGAATTCCGCCTGGCAACAGAGAGAAAGAGAGCTGGAGCTATTGGAGAAAGCTTTGCGTGGCGGCTGGCTCTCTTCTTCCGTTTCGCTAATTTAACGTTTCCGCTGCGACCATTGAACCAAGAATAAGCAGAAGAAGCTGCAGGTTGCATCAAGGGGATGTGTATAGAGGGGAGAATACATCGATGCAAATATCGAAATCGAAATATTATATCGAAGAAGTAGTTAACTTTTATAAGTCGAGATTTAAATTATCGAAAAATGTCGTTAAATTCGATATTAAAATATTGATATTATCGAAACATATCTGACAAATTTTAGCTGATTTACTTATTTAAGTTTTCTATATATTGTTTGAATATATCAAACAGAATATCGATTTATCGTACATGTACATATTGCAACGCTTAAATATCAATTAAGGAACCGAGTTCCCAATTACAATTTACAATTTCTGGTTATTTTAAAATCCCCGAGAGCTATTTATCTTTTTGTTGATACTTCATATTATTTTCTAAATATTTTTAATTGTATTTAAATATTTTAAATATTTTTCCTACACTTTTTTGTTGGTGTTAAACAAAAATTCCATCTAAATGTTGGCCTTTGCTCGCTCCTAGCATTGTTATTATTAAAACAACTCGCTTGAGCATATCAACTGTTTAAACATAACTTTTTTTCTTTGCTTTTTTTACATTAAACATTAAATTCTTTGTATGCGAAAAAATAAAAAATAAACAACTGTGTAAGCAAGCAGCAAGACACAAAAAAAAAGCAACAACTTGGCGCTTGACAACAAAATAAATAAGGAATAAAACCCAGGTAAGGAGGAATGGGCGATAAAAGGGGCAGGAGACTGATGACAAGTGCAACAAGTTGCAAGATCAAGTGCAAAAAAAAAAAAATAAAACTGGAAACCGCAACGAAATCGAAACCTGCCGAGTGATGGGTGCGAAAGAGAGGCCCGGCCGAGTGGGCATGAGTCAGATGATTCTTTCCAGGAGAAGCCAGCGAGAGGAGATACAATATAAAAAAAGGAGTCGAGACAAGTTCTTTGGTATTTTTATTCCTCTTTTTGTTTGCTAACGTCATCATTCCACTTTGGCTAGACAACCAACAGACCACCAAGATTTCCCCTTTTCGCCCCGCGCGGAAAAAATCTTAGAATGCTGCTTCGTCGGCCATTTTTCATTAGCAGCGCCAAGGAAGAAACTACAAATAATGAAAAAAATGATGCATACGTTGGGGAAAAAGATGCCGAGTGGACAACTCCGAGGAATGCAACCAAAAATTGTGAAAAAGCAAGCGGAAAGAATTTTGTAGCTATAGAAAAATGTATAAAATAAAATTGGAATGACACACAAGAATCTAGAAATACACTTATGCATATTTCCAGAAATTTTAGCAACTTGCTAAAATTCCATGTAAAAAAAAAACAAGTAATTAATCGAAAAACAAACACACACCGCACAAAACAAGACGGCGAACTTCTACTAAAAATCAATAAATGAAGCAACAAAATGAAAACAACTGTCAAAGCGAGATTTCCAGCGAACAGCTTTATTATTTATCGAAAGGGGAATTTCCAGACAGACCCACAGACTCACTCAGACTGCGCCGATAAACAATGAATGAAGGATGATGGCCAGTGATAAAGCTAAACACAATATGCAATGCAGCGAGCAACCACTTTTTTCCCCCCTGTAAAAGTGCATTTAATTCGCGATATAGTAAAAATAATAATAATAATAATAGAGGCATTGCGCCAAATAAAAACTAGGGTTGTGCCTTAGTTTACTAACGGTTATTCCGCACTAATCGGTTCGCCCCCCTCTCTGCTTCTCTCATATAGTATCTCACTGGATCCAAAAAAAAAAAAAAGGAGAAAAAAACCAGACAAACTCGTTTGCTGCATTAAAATACAAGAAACCGCGTCGAAGAAGCAGAAAACCAAACAAAGCAACTTTTAATTTTTTTTATATATGTACATATACAGATATATACATATATATGTATAAATACATAAGTATATATCCGAGACGACAGCAACTTTTGTTGCTAAGCGAACGAAGCCAAGATCAAATCGTAATAATAAAGCAAGAGCCGGCAGCAGAGGAGAATGGAAGCTGCATACAGAAGGCTTCCAGATACCCTTTGTAGATTTTTTAGTTATATTTTTTAATTGAGCTTAAATTTTCTAAACATATGTATACCAAGTTTGGCTTAGTTCACTCAAGAATCTAAGAGGCTATCTAATTAAATTATTTTCTTGAAGATCATCTCGAACCATAACCCAAGAAACTATGGATGAAAATATTAATAATAATAAAGCTTTGCATACATTTCCCATACTCTTTAGAAGGGTATCAACAATGCTCAAGAGGAAGCGGCGGTGGCTGCTGCTGCTATGGATTACAATTGCAAATAAAATGCACACACGCCGCCACATGTTGCGCAACTTTTGTGCAGGCAGTATTTTAAGGAAAAGGGGAAGGTGAGTAGTCGGTGTTTCCTATACAGAAATATATAGATATATACAGGGGTATGATAAGCACAGACGCCTTTTGCCCTATAAAATTAGCATAGCGAAAGAGAGAGCAAGAGAGAGGGGGAGCAGAGGAAGATGCGGACAGACAGTGCAAAGGGAGACCCAAAACAGAAAACAGGGAACAGAAAAAAACAAAAGGGACAAGTGCATCATCATCAATATATAAAAAAAAAAAATAAAAAAAAAAGACAAGGCAAGGCAGCAGCAGAAATGCAGCAGATGAGATGCTTCAGATATCAGAAAGGGTTAAATCCGAGCCTTTTGGGCTGGGTCAGACAAATGAAATTGAAATGGCAGAGGCAGAGACAGAGGAAAATGATGTAATACAGACAAGAATTTTTTAAAAAGCCTATAAAAATAAAAGAAGCAAACAAGCAGCAGCGCGACACACGGAAAAATAAGTCAACGACAAATAAGGCACAGTGGGACAAATTAAGACCACTTGGCGCTACCATGGAGTATACATATATCATAGCAAAATTGAGTCATCAATGACACATCGGAATACACATATGTATATAAATATATATCGCAAATTATAAGAAGGTAAATATTTTCAGCAGCTTACTTGAGCTAATAAATTAAATATAGAAATTACTCGGAAAATCGCACAATAATCTCATTTAATACAATACATTTTAATTTTCCACCACTGTACCATAAGTCGTAAAATTAAACAAATGCTATCATATAACAGCAACAACAATAACATCAGTCTGGAGACGTTTTCCCCTCCCTCTTCCCTTCTTGGCAAATTTGTTTAATAACAAACGCGGTGTTGTGTTCACTCGCCTCGGTTTCAGTTTGTTTACTCTGTGCTTTGCGTCGACTTTTATGACACATCTATCTATCTATCTATCTATCTATCTATCTATGTATCTCTTCCTCCCCCACAGATAAAATAATAAAATAAAAAAGAGAGAATGAATAAACGTACTAATAATATTTAGAAGAAAGTTCATTGAGGGGGAATTGTGTTGGCTTTAGATCATCAATATGATCGGGAATGATTTCATACATACAATATTCCGAATGCGCCCGCACTTTATTTTGTTTATAATAAATGTAACGATTTCTGGTGAATACAAAATTACGGCATCGAAATACACGCAAAATTCTTGGAAATAGTAAAACGAGAACGAAAATATATATAAAATAAATGCACATTTTGCTTTTTCCCACGCCAGATTTTTCTTGTAGTTTTTGCGTTGGCATTTCGCATGAAAATCAAATAAATTGCAACACATGGTGCACTTAAGCCAAAGGTTAACAGACGCCTCCTCATGCGAAGCAACAGCAACATAAGTTGCATCTGCAACAGAAATTGCAAGTACGGCAGCAACATCTGCTGGCAACATGTCGCTCAACCGCAGATCCAGGCTGCAGCAACATCAACCAGATCACCCAAGCTTCACCGCACAGTTGTGGCCAGGGAAATGGCTCGGAATGTATGTACATAAATCTATAATATTATTATAAACAAAAATATGGAAATGGGAGTCCAAGCTGGGTATTTAATATTCCATATACTAAACTCAATAAAAATCCTTTAATTTAAATTTTAAGCTTTTCTCAAATGTAATATCCTTGACTGTAGTATTGTGGATAAAAAAAATGCTTCCGCTGCTGCTTTTGCTGCTGGTTTTGCTTTGGCAGATTTTCCCACGCGCATTTGTTGCACTTTTGCTTCCTTTTCATTTCATTTTCTCGGCTTTTCCTTTCCTTGCCTATAGTGACGTAGTTGGGAAATGGGAATTTCATCATTGGAGGAAAAAGCAGGATGTGAGTCATCAAGTTACGCCTTTTCCTATGGCCCGCCCCTCCCAAGTACAATATACACATATAATGACTAATGTTGACCGGCATCGCAATGCGACATATCGCACAGCATCATCGCATCAATAATGTAATAATAATGTAAGTTGCACATAAATTATGAAAATGCGTCTGGCAACATTTTGGCCCCATCAAGTTTTTTGCTCCCTCTTCAACTTCTTGCTCTTCATGTTTTCAGCAACATTCTTGGGCGTTGAGTGAGAAGTTTCTAGTTGCTTTGCAACACGGCTTATTGCTTTAAGTTGGTTTTTGGGGTTCTTAAATTTATCGAGGGTACCCTGTATGGTATAGCATAAAGTGTATGGGATTTATAAAGAAATATGTATATTTGTAAATACATATGTACATACACACACATAAGGCAGGAAATCTCTCATAAAGGGAGGCTCGTTGCAAAAAAAAAAAAAAAAAAAAAAAAAAAGATAAATAAATAAAGCTGTGCCAAGTGCGTGAGAGAGAGAGGAAAAGCTTTGCTCTCTCCTCTTCCCTCTACCTCTTCTCTCTATCTCCAGATGCCTCTCTCTCTCACCCTCTCTCTATCTTTGTGGCTCTGTATGGGCTTTTGGCATTTTTATCGCCGCCGCCGTCGCCGCTATTGCGACCTTGAGCATAACAATTTATTGCTACACGTGTGCGAATAAAGCAACAACAAGACCAACTACGACGCAATTCGTACAACACAGAAAGAGACGGCGGTGGGCTGGGGGCAGCGAGCAAGCGTTTGTGCGAGAGAGAGATAAAGACGAAAAGACGCGCCTAGCAACACAAAGTCCAAAGAAACTCACAGAAACTGCAAAAAAAAAAAAAAAAAAAGAGGGCGAAGTGCTGATGGAAAAAAATCAGGGCATTGTTACCAACATATTTTAACAGTTTAAAAAATCCATTATTATACAAAATCTATACACTTTTTTTTCACATTTCTAGTTTAGTTTAATAAAATCGTATTAATATTTTTCTGTTGCTTTTTAGTTGTTGGTATCTCTCAAGATTCGATTGTTACATCGATTTTGTTTACTTGCCAGAAATTAATGCAAAAGAAATAGAGATAGCGCGAAAAACAAAGCAATGAAAGTGAAAACAACAAAAGCCCGAATAAGAAATTAAACCTTTTGGCCAATTATTTGATTTTTATTTTTATTTTTATCGTGCTGTATTCTGTTCTGTTTCCGTGAGTAACTTCTCGTAGTATGGTTTTTTGTTCTTTATTTTTCTTCGCGCTTTTCGTTTTCTACGCACTTTTTCCAGCTGACTCTGACCTTGGTTCAGTTCATTAACATTTTTCCAAACACGCACACACGAAAAGCAAGGTGCGAAATGCCAAAAAAAAAAAAATACACAGAGGCGCCAACTTACGCATGTCGTGCCCTCTCCCTCTCGCACCCCCTCATAACCAAATCTATTGTGCGTAGTTCTTTTTTTCCTGTTGCCAACCGCCGCCGTCTCTCCCGCTCGCACGTGACACGCCCTCTCCCTTCCACACGCGAAAAGGGAAGCTTTTATACTAATTAGAAGAAGAAAAGTGAACTGTGCAGCACATCACTAAAATAAAAAGTAGAAGAGGTAAGAAGAAGAAAAGGAAGGCAGCAGCAGAAGCACTGATATTGATACAAGTGCGTGTGTCTGCGTCTTGCCATCTCGCTTGCACTGGCACTAATGAACCGTTTGCGGAAGCGAGATGGGTAGATCATACATATTTGCTAATCTGCGGCACGCACCTGATTTAATTTTTTTGTTGTTCCTATTCTGCTATTTCTATTTCGATATCTATTTCTAATTCTCTAGGCAGGTCGCGTTGCTGGGCGTCAAAAAAAGAAAAGAATTAATCTTAGACCACTTGTGTCAAGTTTTTAGTTGCTAAATTAGCAGTGGAAAAATTATGATGTTTAGAATGCGATGATGATGACATGGAATTCTGCCGTAGAATATGATGCGGGGGAAGCACAAGCTACTTTTGATTAGATTTGGTATCTTAGGATTTTTGCCTTCCTAAAAGGCCTATTCATTTAGTATTGAGTTGAAGTTTTTATTTATGTATATTTATATAGATTTTTTTTACAAAATGGCTTATAAATTCGAAGTAAAATTGCTTCCTTTACACATGAATAATTTTTTTATTATTATTTTTTATTAATTTTCTGCGACGGCGCATAATTAAAATAAATAAATGGGCTCAGTGGTCGTGGGCGTTTTTACTCAATTTATGCTACACTTTGCCTCACCCGCCCTCCTCCTACCACCCGCCGATTCTTGTTTCTAATTTTATTCTATTCTTTGCTAATCGCTCGCGGCGGGAAAAATAAATACATTAATATGTGGAGCGCTTGGTAACAACACAAGCAAATGCCGCGAATGTGAATGCAAAAGCAGAGACAACACCCAAAAAAGCAAAAGGCAAAGCGCAAAGGCAAAGCCAAAAGCCAACAACACAATCAAAACAAACGTGCGAAACGTGCAAAAGTGCCTCGGCGCAAGTGGTTGTGTGTTTCTTGCTGAATTCTTGTTGTTGGCTGCACTCGGTTTAACTGCACTCGGCGAATTGCAAGAGCGTGCGGGGAAGAGGCCGGCCGGCATCTGAGCACGAGGAAGAGAGAGAGAGAGAGAGAGCGAGCGCGAAAAACAAGTGTGTGACTGGTTGCCTTTTATTGCTTTTGCTTGTTTCCTTCTTCGATTTTTTTGCTTATTTGTTTTATGCAGTTGTTGCTATTATTATTATTAAGATTTATTGCTTTTATTATTTATCTAATATTTTTGTTGTATCGTTTAGTTTTACTTAATGGCAATCAAATACTAAGAAATAGCAAAGTATTATTTGGCATAGTTGCATTTTTTTATTTGCATTTGTATTTGCATTTTGTTTTTGCCTTTGCAGTCGTAGTCCCCGTCGTCGTAATCGTAGTTGTAGTTGTAGCGTAAAGCGTAGTAAAAGATGATTGACGTGACGTGACGTAAGCGTGAGAGGCGGCGGACCGAGCGAGACGGGGCGCGCGTGTGCGAGTGCGAGGGTTGCTCAATGGATAGCAAAGATTTGCGCGCCAAAAAGAGAGAGGAGACATTGAACCCGGTCGGAAAAATGTTGTAAACGGGGAAAACGGAACAAGAGCAGGCACCAGGATATCCTATTTTTTTTTTTTTTTTTTTTTTTGTATTTTTTTTATTTATAAGGGTTTGCATTTAGTTATTAAAATAATATAATTCTATATTATAATAGATATAATAAATATTATATTACAAAGTTAGCTCGAAATCTATATGCTTTTATATTTTGTATTATAATTAAAGAAATAAAAACAGGGTAAAGGAAATAGTCGCAACCACCCCGAAAAATGAGGAATGTATTATGTACATATGTATGTATGTTTGTAAAATGCCGGCAAAAGAGGAAGGAAAATTTTGGGGCTGTCTGCCACGTGGCCACGCCGGGCAGACATCCTTGAAAAGCACAACAGCAGCAACAACAGGCGGCGACAGAAGGAAAAGCCTAGAAAATGTTGGGGTGTTGGCCCAAAAGAGAGCGCGAGATTCCTCTATATATAGCATATAGTACATACATACATAGGCTCCCCTTTTATTTCATTTTTGGGCGTAGTACTGCGCAAGAACATCATCCCCTTTTCCTTTTGGCTGATGATAACTTTTTTTTTTGGGAGAGGATGACGCCATGGAAAAACATTAAAAAACATAAAAAAAACACACACAAATACATAGTATACACAATGAGCCATGAAAGCCACGCGCCAACATTTTCCGAGTTGTGTGTGGGTGGTAAGGAGGACAAAATCGTAAAGGAAAGCCCAAATGGCAAAACGGAAAAGGCGAAAAGCACACACAAAAATCAATGAAAATCGCCCCAGACAAACGTGGGCGTGTGCAGCAACGTAACAAGTTTACTACGTTTGCTGTTGACGTAGGCGTTTTTTCCCCCCGATCGATTTTCCGGTGGTGGTGCGCCGCCGCCTGTCTGATGGTCGGTGTGTGTTGTGTGACTTGTTGGTTTCAGTGTATCTCTCTGCAACGCCCACACGAAACGGAAGTGCGAACACTAGTTGAATTTGCAACAAAAACAGCAACTTTGCCAAGAGAATGAGAGAGTGTGTGTGGGAAAAGCGGTGGAAATTAATCAGCCGACCCCGCTAGATATCCTGTTCTATAATTAGCTGATTGCTTTTAACTATTACAAACCAATTACAAATTCAACTTTAACATGTCATTGATTATTTTTAGAGTTAAAAGAGTATATAATTATTTATTACTGAAACTCATAAAATTAGCCCAAGATCTTTGATCTTCCCAATATATAGATTTTCACTATTTGTAACTAAGTGATTTCATTAAAAGAAGCTCACATATTTAAATTTAGTTCCCCTAATTCTAAAACGCCCAAATTAATTTTAAATGCAACTTCAAATAGCAGTACAAGGAACCTGGTCTATCGTATATCTCAAATTATATAGTTCGAACTCTGATGGTTACCGGGATCCAGGACCACCCCAATGAAAAATAAAACTAACAAAACTCACCGGAATCGGAGGGCGTCTCGATATTGGGTCCATCATCAACCATTTCGTTGCAGCGCGTGTAGCTGTGATCACTGTGCAGCATCATGCTGTAGCTGTTGTTGATGATTTTGCTGCTTTGGTTGCGCCGCAACCGGGCGTAGTGATTTGATTCGCCGTCATCGGAGTCGCAGTCGGAGCTGGTTGTTGGCGGAGAGGCCACTGTACTGCTGCTGACCACCTTATCGATGGCCGCCTGTTGCTGCTGATGTTGTTGGGTCTGCTTGGATTGCGACTGAACCTCCTGATTGAGAACATCCAGGACATCGTTCATATCGTTAATGGGAAAACGGGCTGGGAACAGACCCTTTGCGGCATTCTGCAGATAGCCATTGATCTGGCTAATGCTGCTCACATCCACATCGCTGGTCAGCGAGATGTTGTTGCTTCCCATCACGCAGGCTCGCAAATCAACGTTGTGCCGGAACTCCGGGGCAGCCACCTCGTCGTTCAGGCTGTGTGGAGTGTCTGGTCTCTGGATTTTTCTGTTCTTCAACTCGCTCACCTTGCGGGTGGAAGAGAGACTAGTCATCATTGGGGGATTCCGTTTGCGCAAAAGACTGCCGCCCGGCGGTATCAATTGGTCTTCGTTTTGGGCCTCGGACTGGGACTTTTTGTCGCTGCCACCGCTGAGGCGGCGACGCTTCTCGGCATAGACGTAGTCCATATCCACCTGCTCCTGCTTAATGACCACCGGGAACTGATCGTCGGTGCTCTCCTGTTGCTGCTGCGTCTGTCCTTGCTGTGTCTGGCTCTGCTGACGCTGGTAGGTAGAGTAGGGATTCGTTGAGCCAGAGACTTCGGCCAAGGCCATGGCGCTGGTTTCACTGTACGAGGAGGCGGCACTGTTGTTGCCATTCGTGCTGATGTTTGTGGCATTGTTGCAGCCCGCCGTCGCCGACCACATGAGGTCTGCATTGCGGATCTCTGGCTTCAAATCCTCATCCCAGAAGTTTAAGCCCTCGCTGTAGGGATCCTTTTCCTTTAAACAATCGCCATGGATGCTGGGTATCATCCCATCAAAAAACAGCAAATCGTCTAAGCCCAAGTTTTCATGGTCATATTCATAGGTTATTGTGTTAAAGTCCTCCATTAGGAATAAAGCCAGTACGGCCGTTTTTAATGTGTATGTTCTAAATCTTACTTCCTGAGTTTTGGCGCTGTCTGCAAATGAGAAACGGGGAAAAAATTTGATCAAAAGTTGGCCAATTACCATCTTATATATTTATACAAATTATTCCAAACTATTAA